>BCKF01000006.1:332071-629246 GCA_001600515.1 Yarrowia sp. JCM 30694 | reverse complement strand
TAGCTCTTCAGGACCTTCAGATAGCTCTTCAGGACCTTCAGATAGCTCTTCAGGACCTTCAGATAGCTCTTCAGGACCTTCAGATAGCTCTTCAGTGCCTGAAGATACACACCCAAGTGAATGAGTACCGGAAGCTACTCAAGCAACATAATCAATCAGGCATAGAGGGCATAGTTTTATGTTCTCAGGGTGTCCAGAGCATCAGATAATGTCATAATCTCGTATCTCCAGAAAGCCGTTAGATGTCTCAGTGTTCATATCGCTATGCAGATACCAAAGAACAACACCAGATTGCTCAGAAGCGCTCACATACTCTCCAGGAGTCGCCAGATAGCTTCCACAGAGCCTAGAAGTCTGTCACATCACTTTCAGTATGTTTAGCCGCTTGTAGCAACAGTCATATGGAACTGAATGATTCTGACACAACACAGCCAATATAACAGTAGCTACACAGATAGTATCGTAGGCAGTGCAATAGACAGCATCACAGGTGTAACAGGCCACCGCCTAGATGACGTGTCTCATTCAGTCTAGACCGTTATGACTAACCCACCATATGAGACATGAAACCACCTCAAAACCACTTAAACACTCTCTCAAAGACCACAAAACCAGTCCTACCTCACCCAGACACCCTCCGAGCGTCCCATTGACTCCAGCATACTCACGGTGAATTGTCGAGACATTGTTGAGGAAGTAAAGATTTGGTTAGTCGGAAACTTTTGGGATGACGCATGTGCATGCAAGGGAGCTAAATGAGTAGCAAGTGGCATGATTAGGGAAGAGTGGTTGGGGTTGATGGATGGGGTTAGGGTAAGAAAGAAGTCACGTGAGGTATAAATACGAGTGTGCTGATTTGATTCTGATGTCTTTTAGCCCGGAAAACTGTCCAAAACACCTCATTTTGGAGTGCCTTATTTTCACGGTACCCACTTCATTTCTGTCAACTGCCTGTCAACTGCACAGCTCTCCTGTAAGTACACTTTGTTCAACGGCTCAACTACTTGTGGTTGGACGCAGTGCAGCTAGAAAATCCGGATTTTTCCGTTCTCAGAGATATGGGTGGCAAATATCGCTTCTGTGTAGCATTCTGATACTCTCCAGAGTCTTTCCCTTCGTTTTTGGTGGCCGTATCCACTCTCCAAATACGATATTCTGTTTCCGTTGCTATCCCAAAATGTGGCTGAGAAATTTCACTAAATGAGCCCCACAGAAAAGGAGTAAAGTAGCGAGATCTTGCCGTTCCGTTTATGGTCATGTGACTTGCCTTAGTGTCGTTTTGAAGAAAAGAAGGCCGGACTGAGTTGCTCAAAATTGATTAAAATGAACATATTAAGGTCTAGTATCACTCATACAGAGGTGGTGTACACCATACGAAACTCAATTGTCAGATATTTGCAATATCCACCGACTTGTAGCGTTCTGAAATATCTCCATTTCTAGCATCTTCCAACAACCTCCCAACAACACACTCTAACCAAGTAGTTAAAAAACAGAGCCAGAACAACCCCATTCTACAGCCTCGAAAATGCCTCAAAATGAATGATACCAGTTTTATTTTAATCCTATGCTTTTCAAGAATACAAAAATATATCTGAAAAATCGTCAAACCCCCTCAAATGCTGTTTTTTCACGCAACCCCAAAATCCGCCACTCTTGCCAAACTCTATTTTCGGCCAATGCCTGCAATCGTGACTGTAATCCAAACCTTATTTGACAAATCCCAGCTGCATTACTCACGCCATACCACACCCCTCATCCTTCACAACCACACCACACACATGCTTCAAATCCGCCGATATTCGACTTTCAACTCGGCAAAGTCCATGGCTGCGTCCGTGGCAAAGCTCTTCGACAGACGCCCCGAGCTCAGTGTCGAGGAAACGTCCCAGATTCTCGTGGAGTCCATGGAGGGCACCTTTGACAACTACATGAAGGGACGAGAGGAGAGCCTCAAACTCGACAGGTCGTTTGGAGAAGCTCCCAACGGCCTCAAACACCCGCAACACGTGGCCTCCATGACACACACAGAAGTGGCCCAGCTGTTGAAGGCAGCCACTTCTGAGACCCAGGTGTTTGTGACTCTGGAAGAGATCCCCAAACTGAGTCTCAAGGTGCTCAACGCGGCTCTCAACAACCCTGCGGTGCACAGAATCGAGCCTATTGGCGCTCTGGTGCGAAACTGGGGCCCTGCCCGTCACAACGTTGTTGGTGTGGGCTACGATGTGCTGTCGTGGAAGTGGCTGATTGACCACGGTAAGCATGAACAGGCACAAAACCTGTTTGACTCGCGGATCACAGTCGCGTGGATCCCGTCGCTCATGCAGCTGCCAAGATATTACCCCGCGGTGGCGAATATGTGGGCTAGGGCCGTGACATCCTCCATGACGCCCGAGGAGGTGAATCTGCTGGTGGCAGACAAACTGGCGACCCCCATGGCGTCGTCCAGAGAGCGAGGTGTGCAGCTGGCGGCCACTCTGTGGATCCAGGCCATCAAGGAGAAAAACGACGTGTCCGAGCAGATTGTGGACGCCGTGTTGGGCACTCAGGAGATGCGTGAGGAGCGGTCTTTGCCTCAAACCACACTCGCCATGTTCCTGCAGCTGCAGCGAGAGTTTAAGCTCAAACACACCACCTCGGCCGTCAAGATTTTCATGGGCGACAAGCGACAGTTTTGTCTCGAGTCGTTTTTCGAGTACGCCATTGAGATGCGAGACCAGCACCCTGAGCGGGCTGCTTTTATCAACAGCGTGCTGAAGAAGCAGCTGGTTGACCCTCATCCTGATCTGGTCCTCTCCAAGCTCTCCAACAACAACATTCTGCGTTCGTTTCGGAGTGACAAAGCCGCGAAACATACGCGAGTGACCCGTAGTCTTCTGAACCATGTTTAGACAGAAGATACATTGTATATACATAGCATAGCATTAACATATTTATTGATTACTAAAAGCGAGTGGTGTAAGAGAGTTGAGAGCTTGGGGATAGTGTTAAGCTATGCTTCACAGCCTTAGCCTTGCAATGGAACATGACCAGTGTGTATGAGTGAATTAGTAGTTGAGAAGTCAAGGTCTGTATTTTGCTATGTGATATGATCTTCTAGCTGTTCTGTTATGTAAGATATGATCTGCTTATAGTTATAGCATATGGCTAGAGCTCAGTGTCTATCATCCAGGAAGATTGGGAGGTCTGTATCCTGGGGTAAGTAATTCTAAGTATACTGTGCAGTGAGATGGTACTTAGAACTCTGAGGGAAAAGGGCATAGCTGTATTTTTTTTGCACACAAAGAAGCTGAATTATTGAATAATAAGTCTGTGGAAAATAAATGACATTGCTTTCGACACTCTCAAGACTCATATATGGCTCTCTGGTATGGTTCATTACTCTACCTCTATCTCCCATTTAGTTAGCCTTAGTTGACAATAACCTTACAGTCTAACCTCCGAGATTCCGAACCCTGGATGTTGGTTGTCAGCATAGACTGATAGCTTAGACGTCATATCAACTCACAAATAACAACAATAATACGTTTCTAGCACTGTTTGTAGCTCATAAACGTCTCATAGCTTCATTAATAGTTCAACTGAAGATATGGCTAGCCACCAACACTCTGAGGCTAGCTCAGACTATCGTATTTCATCGTACTGTAACCTCTCTCCTCTGTGCTAATCAAACGGTTATTCTGGACTTGGTTCATGCCCACCTTGTGACGACGTGACGTTAGTGGGAGTTAGTTACACGTGGAACGTGAGTTATTTGATACCTTGTGCGATTTGAGCGACTTGTATTAATACCATGGTCACTTGGCTGAACAAAGAGACACGTTATTTGATTTTTCATGCACGTTAATTAAAATTGACACGTACGGTTTAGCACTCATGTTTCCGGTCACATTCAGGCCCTTCAGCTGACAGTTTCCGGTCACGTCCGTCCTCCTTAACTCCGTCTATGCTTGTTTCTCTTGTAATTCAGTAAAAGCGTAGACATCATGACCTTGTTGTCCGAGTGTCGTCGATCTCCAGATTAGCTTATTGTCTCTAAAGACTGACCGTTTGGGCGGCTAAAAAGTAACACGGGGTAATTGCTTTTGTAAAGTCGACGACACTAACATAGGAGCAACGTCATCTACTGGCACTTCCACTGTGAAGTATTACCCACCCATTTACATATACACCCACTTGACACTGACACCGTACCTTACATTTCATGACCTAGATTTAGTCACCATATTCTTTTAGTTTGAAGGTGCGCGGTTAGTGGCAAGTCTAGGCAGGTGTCCATACTAATGAGTGTCTGGAGTGTCATGAGTGTGGACAAAAGGTCCGAAATAAAAGCGGAAGGTTCCGCCGCTTTGTGCGTCCAAACAAGGCTTTTTTATGTTGCATTTCGTCACCTCCCCAGACAACGGATATTACGGATTTATCGGGCTCGTGGCACGTCCTGTCTGCAGTGGCTTCCTGCACTGCGAGGCTATTTTGTCTCCATCGCACCAGACTGCGATAGCCTCAATTGCCTCAATGGAGAATAGCGGGGGGTGGGACGGAGTAGAGAAAAATTCGACACAACAGGGCGACTCGGGGGCATCAATTGAGCAGTGTGGAGCAGTGGAAACGCAATATTTTATCTTTCAGCGCCCTCCCTACAGCCTCTTTTCTGATGCTCCTGCAGGATCTGATAGTGCCGTGCATACTCTCTTTGTTGGAGTGCAGGTGGCGGAGAGCCGTAAAGTATATAAACCCATATAAAGTGAGGTGTTCTCTTCTTTCCAACCACACAACTAACACTACCACCACCACCACTACAACAATGTCATCTACATACAAGGAATACGACTGGGAGAAGCCCGTCCAACTTCTCTACGACCACATTAACGGCCTTCCTGCCGCTGAGCTCGCCAAGTTCAAGAAGGACCCCGAAGCTCTTCTCGACGCCATTGACAAGTTCGAGGAGGAGCAGCACAAGAAGGACGGCAAGTACGTGCTCATGACTGTCGGACCCGAGAAGCGAAAGGTCGTTGAGGACGAGATCGCCCAGAACCAGCCCTACACTTTTGCCGAGCTCGGAGGCTTCTGCGGATACTCTGCCATTGCCTTTGCACACAAGCTCAAACAGACCCACCCTGGCTACCAGGTGCACTACTACTCTCTGGAGGTGAGCCCCTTCTTTGCCAAGGTGACTTCGCGATTCACTACTCTCGCCGGCCTTGGTGATATCGTCACTGTGCTTGTCGGGCCTGCCGCTGAGGGTCTGGAGCGACTCAAGACCGAGTACAACCACGCCAAGATCGACTTCTTCTTCATTGACCACTGGAAGGACCTGTACGTGCCTGATCTGCAGAAGGCCGAGGAGCTGGGTCTGGTGCAGTATGGAACCGTCGTTACTGCCGACAACATCTACTTCCCCGGAGCTCCCGAGTACGCCAAGTACGTGCGTCTCACTCCCGCCGAGAAGAAGAAGGACTTCCCCGGAAAGGGTAACCCCAACATTGAGTACGACACTCGAACAGTGGAGGTGCCTCTGGGTGACGGCAAGAAGGACGGAGTTGAGGTGACTCTGTGCACCGGTGTGCTTACCGATTAGCTCGGTTACGCAAGGGATTATGTATCCAGCTTGAAAGCGCTGGATGGACTATAGGAGTTTCGGCTCAATGATGATTTATGTTTGGATAGTTGTGAAGTGTAGTTGTAGTGTACCAGGTAGCATTGATTGGGTTTAATTTAAAGGTGGTAATCATACATGCTGTTTAATGAGATCAGCAGTGGGGTTGCATGCAGTTTTTAGTCAATTGACAAGAGGCTGCGACTCTGCTCACGATATTAAATAATCTGTTCTGTCTTAAGGCAAAACACCCCGAAAGTGGCTTCTGTACTGGAGTTGAAAGGGGTATACTTGTAACTAGTAAGTTTTGTTCAACAAATTCTGTAATTAACGAAATAAAAAAGACAAAGCAATACTTACACAGCTAAGCATACCCTAACAGTTTACAACATCTGAAAGAATGCCCAATCAATCAGATACAGTTTCTTCGGGTTGTACTCATTGTCAAGTATTATTGTTATGCTATATTACGAGAAAATATAAGGAGTAATTTATAAGAAAATTTAAGAGAAAATTGTCCTGTAGCTGAACTACAGTGAATTACTGGCTCAATTATTCACAATTTTCAACTCCTCTTGTTACTGACTAGTCTCACCATCCCATAGATTGATTACTAAGAATCTCTAGATACTGATAAGAGGTTATTATGAGGCAGCCAAGAAAACAACCCACAAATATCCAGTGTTCTGTTCTTGTATATTTGCACCACTCTGATCCCCCTCATAAACTCGAAAATCCCTAGTCAGAGATTTACCTAACAGTATGTCGGATACTCTCCCTGCAGCTTCCTTAGCCTTCCATTAGTGTAAAAGCGCACTCTCAACCTGTATTATCTCAAGCAGTTCAATACATTCATCAAACAGCACCAAACAGTCTCAAACGACTACTGGTTTCACCACACACCCCCAGGTTCTCATTTGGCTTCAGTTCTTGCAGCATGAGTCATAACCTCCTAGACATTCAGGTGTCTAAGGGATTTGCAACTTGAGGGGACAAAAGTGGCGCCATTTCTTCGTCCAAACAGGTATATTACGAGTGTCTGGAACTATCAGAACGTCTACAACTCAAGACATGTGTTGGATGTGTCTCGCTTACAAACCAGTAAGTACCTTATCACAAGTACGAATACACTAGGTAAATCACTTCCGAGTTCATAGTATCGACTAAACAGACGCACCAGAACACTCGGATACCTCTAAACGGGGTTCAGATTCCGTTTGGCATCTGTCCATATCACATCACACAAAAATCATCAAGCACCTACTTCCCAATCCACCTCCTACCAGATGCACTCCGTATAAAATACGTGGCCAGGGTGCTTTGAGCCGTTCCGAAACCATTTATAAATCATTCCTCTCTACAGCTATGAAGCATAATCTTTAGTGGAATCTACAGTGCGATACCCCTTATCGAGCCGCTAATCTGGCACCTATAGACGGAAAAACAAATTCTGTGGAACCACGGCTGCCCTGATAGCCCCCATACTTTGATTTTCGGCTTGTCTCTCTTGTTTTACACTTTCCGCCTAGCATGTGGAATATACCATAAAAACCACTTAGAGTATCACCACCTATGATAAATGAGCCACAGTATGCAATAAATGACCCACATCCAACCGTGTACTCTGTAGACTCCACTGATGGATCAGTTTTTAAAGTCCTGCTTGTGCTTGGTAATAATAATATTCTCCCCCCGAAAAAAGTAAACCTGCGATTAGCTAAGGTGTCTGGGGTTGTAGATCTGAATAAGAAACAACCAGGGGGAAGGTGAGTGATTTTACCAGGAGGTTGCCGTGTACCGAATATTTATCCCACGAAAAAGATCATTTCAAACTTCAAGCCTCAGTGCTTGGCACCACTCTTTTCTCAACTGCTGTATTCTCTCCCAGCATCACCAGAAATGCAGACAACAGCACAACCCCGCCCATAACCTTGGAGCCTCGGTACAGTTCAAAATAAGCTACCTACCGTCGTAGTCATGTCTTCAAATACACCCTGGGCTCTCGTTGGTATAAACTGTACGTCTATCTAGCGGTATGGTACAAAACACCATTGTCTATTATTCGACACAGGAGGCCGTATAGACCCAACAAAGTCTTTCGGACCGTTAAACCTGCTCCACGGAGTGCTGCTTCAACTCTCGATTGCCGAAAGGTCCCACTGCTTGTTCTTGTGGCAATGCAGCTCACTTGTGCAGAGGGAGGTATACGCGATTACGACGTCACCGAAACTTACAGGTGCTGCAACTCATCTGTACCAAGCGCAGGGAGGCGGAGATTGAAGACAAGAGAACGTAAAAGTGCGGAAAACGAAACATGAGCCAAATCCCAGTTTGATTTGCAAAAGTCCGCTAACACCATTGTCCTAGCACTGACAGATAGGAAGGCCGTGAAACCGAACCAGTAGTTGCTCTAGTTGCTGCCATCATGCTTATAATCATTTTCCTTTTTAGATCTAGCCGTTACGCCTATTATTAGTTCACTTATCAAAACTTGTACCTTCCTCCATCTACGAACCATGCCCGTATACAAAAAAAACAAAAGAGAGCCGTACATGTAAGGAAATCGGTATCTGTTCTGTCGTGTACACGCCACTCGGACCGGCCTTCTTCAAATGCCAAACCCCGCAAATGCCATTTTTATATGAAGAAATAAATAGAGGGAAAATGTGTCACATGCATAGAAGTCAACACGTTCTGTAACGGTAATAAACAGACAAAGAAAAAGATGTACACCATAGAAGACAACCACAACCATCCATCTATCAAGTCCACAAAATAATGCACTATAAAACTACGGTTTATTGACTTTGATTCCTGATTACTCGACTCAAATTTGACAGGCATCGGGCCAACTTTACAGAGAAACACTTTTGCTCGCTCACTAAAACCTACGTGGGCATGAAACACACCGTATAGATGGGGTGCTTTATTACCGTACAGCTGCCTCCAGGACGTCTCCCGCAGAAAATCTAATTTGCTCTAATTTTGGGGTCCAGATGCGCATCTTCCTAAAAACGGTAATATTAAGAGCACCGAACTCTCTCTGGGCCTCTTGTGTAGCTATCTCTGGATTAATTATATGCTGGGTCTCTAAACCATACGACAAATCTTGGTGCCAAACTTGGACGACCGCAGAGCCACGTAATTCTTGCGAATCACGCCCTCCACGGGCTCCTTGATGCCGGCCTGCAGCAGTGCAACCACAATCACGTGCCCGTTGGAGTCTCGTGCAAGCGTGACGAGCGGCGGTCGCGAGCCCTTCACCAGCCAGTCAACGTACCGCTTGCGTAGCCCGCCACCATCCTTGGCGTCGTCACGCTGCACAATGGTCTCAAGCACCCGGCAGGCCGAGTAGTCGAGCCCGTACGTGGCCAGGTCGTGCGACAGCTCCTCGTAGACGAGGCTACGAATGGCGTCTCCACCAGGACCGTTCATGCTGCACAACTGCCGTACGACCCAACTGCCCCATCGAGACACAGCCAGCGCCTTGACGGCCGACGAGATCTCGTCGAGCGCGTTGTTGAGCGCCAGCTCCTCGTAGGTGCAGTTCTGCACCATGGTCTGGATGACCAGGCTGCCGGACTCGCTAGACGAGATGTCCAGCCATCGGCCCCGCAGCGACTCTATCACGCTCTGCATGAAGTGGGGGGACCGCATGCCCTTGTCCAGCTCAAACACTCGCTGCCACACGTGACACGCGTACTTGTGGTTGATGGTATCACACACGGACTCGAGCAGATCATCAACCAGCTGGCGCTTGAGCTCCTCGTCCTCGGTGAAGTCTAGAGCCTTCTGCACAACATGGCAGCCAAAAATGTCGACCGACAGATCGCTCATGTGACCCACCATCTGCTTGACCAGCAGCGTGCGTTTGCACGAGGACGCATACTCGATGCTGCGCTGGACGAGAAAGTTGCCAAAGCGGTTGGTGACCAGCGGGATGCATAGCTTGGTCACCGAGTCGATGATGGACTCCCGGATCTCCTCGCTGCCGCCCTTGAGCTTCTGCTGCAGGAAGATGGACGCCTGCTGATCGTTGTCCGACACAATTCTGTCGACAATCAGGAACCAGTCGCACTCGAGGTTCTTCTCCAGCAGCACGCGGTAGTTGACCGAGTTGAGCCGCGGCCGGAACTTCTGCGTTAGTAACTACGAAACATTCAAACAAACAAGGTATCTCACGTTAGCGGAGGTATCTTCGGACGAGGACGCCGCCAGGCGGTCCCAGAAGGGCGTGGACAGTGGGGCACTGAAGGACGAGTGCTGGATAGGCGCGTCCCACTGCGCGTCGGCGGTGAACACTTCTGGTTCGTATCGAGATTGGGTTTGCGGCAAGTTTTCTTTGCTCAGTGCTTCCAAAGCCTGCAGCTCCTGCAGATGTCGCCGGGCCTGCTCGAGCTCTTCAGTGAAGGCCCGTGGGGGTACCGGCATAGGTACAGGCATGGGGGGCACGTGATGCATGCCTGACGCTTGGGGACGCAACATGGGAGCTGTAACGACAGGAGTAGGCTTCAGATCGGCGTAGTCCGAGTCGTCCAGCAGCCATGAAGGGATGGGGTTTGCCATTGGGGGCGCATCATCGTCTTCATGTTTGAGCTGGTTGAGATCGGTTTTGTGCTGGATGGAAAAGGGGCTCTTTTTGTGTTCCCAGGTGTTTGCCCCCGGGTTGGTGTTGGAGCGGGTTCTAGGCTCCCAGGGCCAGTTGGAAGACATGCCGAGGTAGTGGAGGGGTGCTAGAGATTAGTAGGGGGAGGTTTGGTGTGTTTTACGGTGTTATTCACTGGTTTTGTTGTTTCTGTGTCGTGCCGAGTGTTGTGTGGAGGAATACACTTTTTGTGGAGCATCCAGGAACAGGGTAGGGATTATAGTTATGGTTACTTGACTAGCGACATGGCGGTTGGAACTTTGGTTAAGCGAGCATAATGGGGCATGGTTTGTTAGGTGGAAAATGGGGCTCAGATAATGGGGCTGTTGTATACATTTAATGATACACCCGTCTAATACCCCCCAAACGCGATATTACCCTCCTGGGAATAAAGTTGCCCCACCCCGTATACGTTCAACACTATACCTATGATTTGCACCAGAGTGTACTTGTATCACTTATGACTTGGACGAGCCGTGAGGCTAAATGCCACTGCAACGTAGTTCTTAGCCCAGACACAACGTACCAAGACATTGTCATAAGTCGACTTTGTTGTACGTACAGCACATGCCCTGTACATGTTCGGGGCGTATCCCGACTCCCCAAGCTCTTTTTGCTTTCGCTTCCGGTTCCGTTTTTTCTTCTATACCTGAGAGACGCGGGCCTCTGTGCCAGGCTGTACCAGGGTGGGGCGTCTGGGAAGTGATGGCGATGTCAAACGCAAGAGGCGAAAACCCTCATTCCTTAGTAAAAAGTGAGTGTGCCGTTGGGGGGAAAAAAGGCTTTTGCCCTTGGCTAAGCCTATACGGTGGATGTGAAACCTTAGCTGGCGGCATTTTTCTATTTGTAAGACTGATGGTACCTTAGTATACGTACAGTAGCCACTTTTATTCACTGGACATTGTTTGAGCTCCCCCTTTTTTCACCTTTCTCTTGTCCTTCGCCTCTCTTTTCAGCTGGGGAAAAGCAGAGTAGAGTTGCAGGTTGCCTTCAAAGTCCAGAATACGGGTGTGAATACGGCGGGACCTGATTCTAAGATAGTTAAATTCTATAGCGAGGGTTGACGGCAGGGCGGGTTTACCGGGGTAGTGAGACACTGAAATGAAGCTGATCCTCGAGGAAATATTTGATTTCGGGTCGGCTAGTATTTTCAGTTTTTTTCTATCATTTTTTTAAAATTTTTTGCAAATTTTCTCTTCCGACACTCCGATCCGGTGCTCACCTAACAAAACTTGCGGGAACTAGTCTCTTCTCGGTCGCATGCGTCACGACACGCAGCATACGTCTGGTCGGAGGGATAAACGAGTAACGAAATACAATACAACTCTTGTGCATGTAACAGTAGCTATAGAATAGTAGAATACGGGTGTGGTAAGGGGCAGTGCAAGCGTTGTATCCAAGGTCATCTGTACTGGTTTTATTCTGTTTCGCCAGTGATAATTATTATTTATCATTTTCACCTATTTTCACCTTGTCCGTATCTCGGTGTTTGGTCATCTCATCGCACCTGAGAGTATTTTTGGCTCGTTTTCGGAAAAGGGCCGAACACGTATAGGGTGGCACGTATAGCGGGTCTGGGAGGCAGAGGCAGGCCAGGTGTGCCTAAGGCATGTGCGACAGTTGGGGGGGAGGCCTGAGGAAAAAGCCTAAAGGCCGACACAACGGAGAAGCTGAGAAGCGGTGCAAACGTCACAAAAAAAAGATGCCCCTGATTTCGGGCGCAAAACAAAGTCAAGTTGCTTCGTGCGGCAGGTCGTCGGAGAGTATATTTGGTCTCATCGTAGGCCTGTTGGTCTGCTCAGCATCAAAGGGTGCTAAGGAAATGTTTCTGCTGCAACCAGACAGTTAAGCCTTGGTTGAAGTTGGGTTCTGAACGTGTGATAAGCCGGGAGAAGAAGGGTCCAGAAGTCAAAAAAACGTTGTCCAAACGCCGCTAAAAGAATGAGGTCTTGGTGGGGCGTTTGTGGGCCCATCTTGCAGCAAAATTTCGACCCCGTTCAAAACCAAACGCTTCCGGTGGCCTCCTCCATCTGGGCTGCATCTTAGTAATATCGCAGTGTGGCTACAATGCTACGACTGAGATTAGCTCGGACCGAATGCACGCATGTCTAAAGCTTGGCTTGTGGGAGGAACGTAACAACGGCATTTTGTTGCATCCGAAAAACGAAAATGGCGCCAAAACAAAAAAAAAACCAACACAATCCTCAGTCAGCAGACACACCAAGTAATGTTACACACAACAAAAACAACAATAACAAGAGTCTAGAAGCCGAGGGAACACCCACGCTTAAACGCCGTAAAAGCCCGTTTTTAATTTTTAACAAACCACACGCTAATCTCGTTTCTCGATATTCACCTCCAAACCCATGCTAACTCTCAACCGTGCCTGATGATGGCGCACACCCATCGGACTAGCACCGCCGTATGTGGCGCACGGCTGGAGTCCAGTGAAGCCCGGTTTCTACATCTGACTAAGACGAGTGCCAAGCGAAGATGCAGCATCTGCAAAGTTGCCTCAAAACGTATATCGTACATGGCCCGTATTCCGCTGCATGAGTAAGATGCTTTGGGCCCTTTTGGCGGGTTTGGCGGCTGTGGCATTACGTGGCTGAGCTAGTAGTGTGGAGTATTCGTACCAGTATTCGTACCAGTAGCAAGCGCCAGGGTTACAGCCGGACAAACAGTATGTCCGGGAGTATCTCCGGTTGAAGCTCAAGTTTCGCGTAGGTTGGAAGAGAGTGTAAAGTGTGAGGCCTGACAATTCAATTGCACGGAGATTTGGTGTAGCAACTCTGCAGCAAGCCAGAGATGCTTAAAAGTGCGTAAAATCAGGTTTGAAGGGTGCCAGATTTGCTTCTTCCATATCAGCCATGTCTTTTTCCAACCACCTCCATCTCCTATTGTTGGTGTCAGGTCGTCAGCTCAGGTTGACTTTTCATTTTTGGACAGTAAACTTTTCATTTTCGGCGGGCCCTTGTTTGCTGCACTTTTGCGTTTTACACCACCTTCTGTCGTATCCGTACCGGTAGACTATACCTGCTGGTGCTAAGCCGGCAAACTCTGTGGGCACAAGGTTAGCGTTGCGTTTTTCGCCAAACCTCATTGATCGCATGCTCTGCACCAGTCTCTTATTCATTTCCCGTTACGGACGGCTAGAGCTCTTGCCAACACATTAAAACTCCTCCTTCTGACGAGACGCAAGAAATGGACGAGAGCTGTTCGGGGACAGGGCATAACATCGGAGGCAACCAACACATTCTTAGCACGACAACTCACACCACCAACACTCACACCACTCACAACGACAACAAGACTACTTACTGTTGACTATCTCCCATGGCTGACTCGCGCAACGACAAGCCCGTGGAGGCATCTACGGCAGGAGCAGAGGTGTCAGCATCATCACAACCAGTAGAAGTGCCACCAGCACCAGCACCAGCACAAGCAGCATCTTCGACATCCACAACGACAACTGTTCCTACTACGACAGCGACAGCTCCTACAACGACAGCAAATCTAGACGACGATGGATTCGCCACTCCAGCACCAACCTCGGCACAATCGGCGACAGAAGCTGACGACCAGTCCGAGTCGATATCCGAGTCGGTACACGAGTCGGTCGAGGAATCCGACTCGGAACACAGCGACGCCCCCAGTCGCAGCAGCCATCCACACAGAGTCAACTTTTCGTTGCCGCCGCAGTTTTCCACGTCACGTATCGTCGACGTGACCGACACGGCCGAGAAGCCCGACATTTCAAGCACGTCGCACCGCAAGGAGGAGCTGGACACCAATTTTTTCAGCAGCACGGGGACAAACACAACTACAGGGTCGGGGACGTCCGAGTCGGACGACCATACAGCGTCAGAGGGAGCACAGCAACAGAGCTATGCAGAGACGCATCAGTTTAGAAGACGGCGTCCACTGCCTCCGCATCTCAAGGCGCTGCAGCAGAACATGCTCAACGAGCTGGGGCAGATCCAGGTGGTGCTCGAGAACCGGCGGGTGCAGACCATGATGCAGAACAAGCAGCAGCAGGAGCGGGCCAAGCGAGAACGCATGCAGCAGCAGCAACAGGAGGAGGAGCAGCGGCAACAGCAGCAGCAGAACAACCAGCATCATCAGCATACCACCACCGACACGCCGCGGCATCTCGACAACTCGTTTCTTGCCAACAGAATCAGCACCATTTCGCAGCGGCTCAAAACCACCTCAGATACCACCGAAGTCGTTTCGCCCCCAGGTACTCCGTTGCATGATTAAAACTACTTAGTAGTATACAGCTCCTACTACGTTCGACCTAACACAACTCCTCAAGCATATCCTCCACCAAACCACCAACAACCAACCAACAATCTCAATCATAATTCAGAGATTATTTTCATGGTCATTGATTCAATGGCCCGCATAAGTTATTCAAATTAGTTATTTTGATCGATTTTCGACTCGTAGTGTCCAACGCCTGTATTTTGATTTGATGCGCTGTAGTTCCGAAGGGGTGGCGGCCTTTTCGTTAGTCATAAATGATATGCTATAGGAGGGGTGATAAAATGATAAATGAACGAAAGTGGGCGCACAAGTGCGGTGGATATACTGGTTTTTTGACGCCTGGGGTGGTATTCCAGCCGTTCAAACACCGATAATGCGTTTACTTGTCACTTGGCCTTTATCCAGTGGGCTGTCTACAAACAACAATTGCTTGTTAGCCCAGGTCTCTTGTCTCATACTAACTTTGGGAGTACAGGTCGTGCATATATATGAAATTCTAATTTAGCCTGTGATGGACGGTCGGCAATCAGGAGAGCGTTTGTAAGGTAAGAGGCCGGATAACGAGGGGTTTGCTGGAAATACGGCAATTGCTTCTGTACGGTTTTCTATGGTATCTCTCGAAAACCAAAAATTGCCGCTTTTCGGCAGTTTCCCCATCTTGTTTGCTACTGCTGTCTACAGCCTGAAACTGCAAATCTTATGGCTAATAAATGTAGTTGTTATTATACATCCAACAGACGATGCACGGATCTCAGAGCAACCCAAAAGCCGTAGGTTCGGGGTTTCGCTTTTTGAGCCGTCTTCCGTTGATGTGATATACGAACCACACGAACTTCATCCAGAGCGACACCTGCTTTAACCACACACGCTAAACAGACACCAGGTCGAGTCTGGTTGAGTTTGACAGGAGGCCATCAAGGGGTATCCCTGCTATCAATTCTAATAAATTGTATAGGCCCGAAGACGTACATGGTGTACGCTTGAAGAATGCACACTTGTGGTGCCATCTATGGAAACCGTTGTGATGTTAGTATCGTGTACCTTTTCTACTTGTCCCTGTAGACTGACCAAACCTCGTTGACACTACTTTTCCTCTCTCTGTCTCAAGCTTAGTGTTTGGATATGAAAGTCAAAGTGCCATATGGTGACAGTCTAAGACACTATGATACCGTACAAGAATCTGAACACCTCCTCGTAGCTGAGAGCTGTACGTGTCTCAACGCCTTAGACCACTCTCATCACTGACATAATAAAGATGAGTCATCGCTAATCTGTCTGTTTATCGCTAGCTCAGGATTTCGCACCCAGGCAGGAACTGTTTTTTTTGACAGCCTAGCCGGACTAAGCCAAACTTGAAGTCTGCACTCCAACCTCCGATTCAATGCATGTCGAACCAAACAGATGTCAACTAATTGGCTACAGTATCAGAATCTGGCAGCTCACGTCTCAAAACTCAAGATGCACCTTGTTCCCACTCGCCATCTCACAGCAGACCGTTGAGTTTCTCTTAACCTCAGCACCTCGCAGTGTTACATCAGGCTAGCGGAACGGCCCAACTAACACTCCGTTAGCAGGATCCTGAGATGCTTTGTGAGAGCAGGCTTGATGAGAGAAAGATACCCCAGCTTGTTGTACTCTCTTTTCAGGGCCCGTTTCCACACGGCTTCTACCCCTTTTCCATACCCTTGCTATGCATAATCTGGCTGCTCTTTTCTGTCAATCACACAGCCGGCCAAACGTCAGACTGTAGAATGACGGAAGAAGCCCGTGGTGGACTGATGGCGTCGTTCGGCTGAAACGCTTATCCGCATCAGAAATCGCAAGCGCACAAATAACACTAAACAACAACGACTTTAGCGCAACGCTCAGCTCCACCAAAACGACCGGATCCCGATATTATATCGCCCTACAATTCAGGTGGACAAAAGCACTTTATTTCCCCCTCCCTCCGAAGCCTGCAGTAGCCTAAATTGATTGATAATTATCCGTCATCAACACCATCTCCACACCTTTATCTCATGAGACGTGGGTGACAGCGATTTTTGTCGTTTCATGAGCTGTCTTTACTTTTTTTGACACTCCCTCGGCTAGCGACTTCAAGCGGAACGGGCCTTAACTAAGCTTAGACCCACTCTCAAACAACTTGTCAGATCGACACTTTTGCCTGTCATGAAGCGCATGTGTCCACCTGTCAGAATAAACACGCTTGTCCCTTGTGTCTGGACCTTATAATATTTGCTCCTGCAAAGACCTGTCAAACTGTCTCTAGACAGACAGGGACAGACAATGGGCTCTGCAGATCGGGTAGCTACAGCTTTTGTGGCACAACCAGGTAGCATGCAGCCGACAGGTCTCCACCAAGGAGCCAGAGCTCCACCTCCACCACCTACGAGTCCAAATCTACAGAGCTACAATGTTACACAGTCCCACGTACAAGTTCACTCTAGTCACTTTCAATTAACCTGACACAAGTCAATCTATAAATAACGCCGGCCAAAAAGAGGCCAGCCACCATCCCACCCCCAAGAGCCACACACAGGAAAGCCCAGCGTTTTTCAAATCCATTATGCACAAATGACCCAAGTAAACCCTCCCCTAATCAGTCGTAGTCAGGGCCTAAAGACGGCCTCGAAAAGTCTCCATCCCACGGTCCATGCCCGAAAACCGCCGAGCAACCTCGACAGGTCTCCAGGGCAGGGATCGGAACATGGGCAGGAAGTTGGTGTAGAGGGGCGACGAAATGGTCTCGATCGACCCCTTCTCCAGCGAAGACACAATCTTGGCCGCCACGTCGGCGGGCTTCAGCACGGGCGCCAGCCACTCGTTGGGAGTCTGGACACCATCAAACAGAGGAGTAGCCATCTGTCCGGGGGTGACCAGCATCGTCTTCACTCCACGGGTGGTCTGCGAAGGGGGTCCAAGCTCGTAGGTCAGCGACTCGTGGAATGCAATCAGGCCCGCCTTGGATGCGCCGTAGACACTCAGCTTGGCCGGCGACATGTGGCCTAGAACGCTAGACACAGTCACAATGTAGCCTCGCTGGAGCTCGAGCATGCCGGGCAGGAAGGCCTTGGTCGTGATGAATGCAGACACGAGGTTGACCCGCAGGGTCCGGTTGATCTCCTCCATGGTCAGATCTCCCACCGTCTTGCCGACGGTCACACCGGCGTTGTTGATGAGCACGGTGGCGTGACCAACCTCCTTGGTGATCCGGGCTGCAATCTTGTTCACGGACTCCTCGCTTCCCACGTCGCAGTGGTAGTAGGTGACGTTGTCCACCCGCTCCGAGGGGATGGGCTCGACGATGTCCAGAACGAAGATGTGCTTGGTGCCCTTCTTGGCCAGCAGCTTGACCATCTCGTGGCCAAGCCCACTGGCTCCACCGGTAACCACCACCGTGTCTCGGTCGTGCTCCAGCTTCATGGACGACGCCGGGGACATGAGCATTCGGCTAGGCCGAAGGCCGTCCAGGCTGTCCATGGTGGAGCTGATGAATTCGGTGATTCGAGATCGGGGCATTGTGGAGGTTGGTTACTGTCGGGTTCTGTCTAGCAGCAGCTGGGTTAGTCTATGGTCGAGGCACGCCTGTCATGTCGTGTGCAAAGTCAAAGGCAGGGTAGGTTTTGTGTACTTACACAGAGAGAGAAGTGGATGGAGATGTGGTTGTGAAGAATCTTGGTCTGGCCAGCAGCAAGAATCTTTCGCGGGAGCAGCAAGGACGAGTTGTAGCGGATGTGTTTTTCTCAGGCTGAAGGCAGCTCTGGATTTTTCTTGGTGAGGTGTTGTGTGGTGAGAGAAGAAAAGGGAAAGAGGTAAACATGCATGCATATATATATGGAGCTCAACCTTTCTGTGTCACCACTTTACGCTCGTCACCACACACACACCACTCTAATTGAGCCAATTTGTCGTTAGGGAAACCGGCTCTGCAGAAAAATGATTGACGGCATCAGAACACCCCCCACGACTCTACGAGTGAAGCGAAAGCGAGGCCAGGACCCGCTGCAGGCTCTACGTGAGTAGCTCTTTCCATCAACATCCAGCAACCCATACTAACCCAGTCGTCGACAGTCTCAAGAAAAACAACAAATCCTACGGTGAGTTTGTGCGCAAAGATGTCACGCGAGCGCCAGAGAGCGAAATTTGACACTCCCCGATGGGGCCAAGAAGAGATGAGGCTAACGCAGTATTCACATATTCCGGCACTGAGGAAACACAACCAACGAAAAATGATACGGTACTGCTGGAGGAGCACATGCGACAGGGAGGCGCAACACAGAAACGCCGAGTGAGTGTTTCTGTGGACGATGGAGACGCTGAAAGACGAGTTTTTCGACTTCCTCGAGCGAAAAAACAGAAACGACGACAGAGCTCTGATGCTGGAGTCAGTGCTGCGCTCACCGATATGGTACAAAACTACCTACAGATGGATTCCAAGCCCGTGATCACACCCTCCGATCTTCCGCCAGCAATTGAGGAAGATTCCGAAATGACGTCCGAGGAGGCATCCAACATGAAGGGACCGTTATCAGATACTCTGGATCCGGATGCTGAGGTGGAGGACTACGTCTATGATATTTATTACCGGCACCGCAATGCCGCCACGACCAGTTACGAGGGTCAACGCATTGGTTTCATGTGAGTATGATCGATCTTGATACCAGTTTATGATTAATGATAATGATAATGAAAGCATTTTTGATTTTTGAACACACATATTAATAATAGCGTCCTGGATGCCGATGAGCAGTTGCTGTTTAACGACGACGATGACGATAGTGATGCTGCTAGAGCCACTGATGATGAAGATTCCAATGGTGAGTATGACAAGTGATACCCTGGTTTGATTTTGATTTTATTTTGTTTGTTTTGGCCTCTCACTATCACTTACTAACATTAGCTGAAGACTTCTACCGAAACGACTACCCTGATGACGATGAAGTATCCTCCATCGATAGTGAAGCATCAGACGTTCCTCGATTTGGAAACGAGTTTTTCGATAACCGGTTTGCTACTCGAAACAGCAAGGATGAAGACGACTACTTTGCTGGAGACTATGGTCCCAGTGATGATGAAGACCAGAGAAAGCCCTGGGATAAACAAAAGTCGATTCCCGAGGAAGATGAGTGGAGTGAGGATGAGGATGGAGTAGAGAGAGATAGGTTGTTTTCCGAGTTGGAGCATTATGTTGAGAATAGGTGAGCTACTGGCGAAGCCAGGAGCGACTACAACAATGGGAGACAATGGGAGAGTGGATAAATGTATAGTAAAATAGTAAATGATACCAAATATGAGCAACAGTTGTTGAGAATGAAGTTTACGAAGGTGGAGTTTAAGATTTAGTTAGATACAGTGTATGAAGTTGACTGTATGGGAGCTGAAGAAGATACAGATACATGGGCTGGTGATATATGGAATGAGAGTACTATTGTATGGAGTACTGTACATACTATTGTATGGAGTACTGTACATACAACAGCACTTTCAAATACCTCGGTTTCTAGGCTGTTGTGATACTCTTCGTTTTGCTTAACTAAAGGTTGCCTTACTGAGGATAGCAATGATATTACTCTTACTACTGTAATAAACTGTATGAATACCTGAAGAACTAAGTGCAATAGTATTCTCACATATTTTATAAAAAGCTCATCGACCTTCTACTTTGTAAGGTTCTCAGTATACAGTATCTTACTATCCTTGAAGTACACTCTACAGTAGACACTACAAATGGACTCTCTCTTTCATGCACACACAATAAATAACTAACGTCGTTTCTTTCGCAGATCCTTGAGGTTCTGGAAATGTTTCTTTCGTCCGACATCCTTGGAGTCGCCAATCTCGGCGTACTTTCGCTTGAAGTACTTTTGCGAGTCCTCGTCTCCCAGCAGCTCCTCTGCAAAGGTCTGTTTTCGCTGTTTCTTGGTAAGTCGAGCAGAGAAGAACTCGGTGTTGCCCTCAACAATAGTACCCATAGAGAAGAACTTGGGGTCCTTCTTGGAGTCGTCCTTCTTGTAGAACCGCTTAGGATCAAGCACATTTCGCATTTTCAACAGCTTGAGATCCATCTCCAGCTCAGGAGTCATATCGGGAGCCTTCATTCCAAACCACTTGTCTCCAGCAGTAAGATCTCGTGCCTTCTTCTTGTCCAGCTTGACCTGTTGGGGATCGCTGATGACTCTGAAAGCAAACTTGTTCTTGTTATCCTCCTTGGTGTAATCGTAATGGTCATCCTGCATCAGTCCCTTTTCGGTGAGAGAGGCATTTCCAACACCCATAGCTCCATCAATCTTTGGTAGACGTCCATAGCTCTCTGTGATAGCTTCCAAAGACTGTTCAGGTTCAGCCTCGGTCTGGAACTTGCTAGAGGCGTCCAGCAAAGAAGCAATAGCGTCATCATCGAGATCTTCTCCGTCAGATGAATCATCTGAGTCAGAATCACTCTCGTCACTCTCGTCAGACTCTTCAGATGCACTCTCCTCTTCTCCCTCCTCTAGAGCAATGACATCTTCGGCTTCCTGGCCTTCCTCTTTGTTCTGGGCGTCTAGAATCTCATCCTTAGCGTCTTCCACGGGCTGGGGAGACAGCTCTGAGCCTCTTCTGGGGTTTCTTCGGGCCATTTGAGATGTGTAGTGCTGATAACAGTGTTTTCGAGATGTGCCCGATATTTTTTTTCAGTAGACTTTGCCTGCATGAAATATGCATTGGGAGAAATAAAAAGAATAAAAAAAGAATAAAAAAAGAATAAAAAAAACACACAAACCACACCAAAAAAAACCACAATTATTCAAAAAAACCACCCACCAGCTTTTCTACCTCACCCCAATCCACAATACTCTCTAACCGTTCTTCTACCGCTTACTAATCATCGCTGCGTCATACATGCACCTACCACCTTCCATCTGAATCAATGAACGCCACTTGAACACCCCATCAACTATGAAAAAATACATCTTGGACCCATGTGGCGACTACCAGGGCCTTATCAACGACCCAGAAAAAAGTCCAACGTCAAAAACGGTGCTTCTCATGCGTCTACATCCGTCTCAAAAATCGCCTTGTCCGATATGTCTTCATCCGGAGCCTGTGGGGCCGTATATGCTGGAATGCGGTCACGTTTTTTGCATTTCGTGTCTGTGTCGGTTATCACGTGAAGCAGGAAGATCAGAGCACAAAATCTTTTCACAAAACGACGTCACATGTCCGTCTTGTGTGTACAAAGATTTCGATGTCTCGATGGGGAAATTTGTGGTGTGGGACGGGGAGATTAGTCAGCAAGATAAGAGTCACGTGACTTTGAAGCTCAAAGTCAGAACGTCCGGGAACTGTTCGGTTGTAAGAGATTGCAGTTGTGACGGCTCCACCACCTCGGATACTATTCCGTACCATACTCAAACCGGATTTGAGAGTTCTCGCTTCCTATTGGCTGATAAAGAAGCCGTTGTGCATTATTTCAAGTCTCTCAAAAGTGCCATTGAACAGGAATCGATTTTGGACCATAATGATGAAACATTTTCTGGAGATCATGTATCTTATGTTGTCCAGTTGGTGGACTCTAAAATCGTCGAAAGTGAAGCATTAGGAGGTGAAGCGGTTCAGAACGAGGATACAAGTGAACCTCAGGGTGATATCTTTGCACACACGTCAAAGGGCGACTTTTACGTGTCTCCTAAAAAGAGATCTGCCCTGAAAGCTCAATTTCCAACTGTTTCGCATATTCCAAACCACATGAAAAAGCCCGTACGACTTCGCCATTACTACCAGAGTGATGTAGGAGACGTGTACTTGTCTAAACTGGACTCTAAAATCCTGCTGACGGCTTTTGGAAGCTTGGATAAGGCTCCAAGTGTGATTAACGTACCGTTTGAAGCAGTCACTGGAACTAAAGTCACCAAAGAAATGAAACGAGATGCAGAATACGAACATTTGGCTGTGGATGAGAGTATTTCATTGGTTGAAATTGACTGGGAAAAAACTGACCTAGTTGCTCCTGAAGTTCTAGTGGGCTTTACAGACGCTATTTCTAGAAGAAGAGAGGCTAGAGAGAAGGTCAAACGAGCTGAACGAGCAGCAAACAAGAAACTGAGACACAAAAAGGCATACGATGAGGACTATTATTATGACGATGATGATTATGAAGATGGATATGAGCAGGATTATGAGTCAAGAGGAGGATTACAGCCACTGGATTTGTTTGATTACGTCACAAAGGTTGTTGATAAGAAGTGGTAGAGGAAAGCATAGAAGGAACATAGAGCATACATAAGACACTTTATATAGAGGAATATGACATCGCATTACTAATTATACACGTGACTCAGTACTATATTATGTAACTTTTCTCTTCGATGAGGTAGAAACACATCTGAGTGAGATCCACGATATTTGAATATACCAGAAGAATCATGTGATCTCGAGGAGTATCACCATGAGGTTGGTTTGTCGTAGAGTGTCACTACAGTACGGTAATTCCCCCTATTCTTCTTTTCCTTTTTTTTTTTGGAAACCAATTTAGTTGAGTGGTCTCTATTTAGCTACCCGCTGACTAAGCAATTACTCATCACGCCCAAACCCCTTTAGGTTAAGGTTTTTCCGAAAGTCTCCCAAAACGGGCCAGGGTTAGGGTTGTAGAACCACAAACAGGCGCACGTGGGTTGGGGTTGGAGGGCTGGAATGTGGCACTAGACGCGTTGCTAGGGGTGTGAAAATCGGGGTAAGGGGTTGGAATGGTCATGTGACTGTGTATATTTACTGGGTAAGGGTTGTGAGAATATTTTTGTGTATTTTTGTGCATTTTTCCGGTTCCCATTAGCGGTGTTCCAAGTGAAGTTTATTTCGTGAATGAGTGGCTTTATATTGTGAATAACGGGATCAATATACATGCTACAAGAATGAGAGTAGTACCATTACATCCGGGGAAAAGAGACGGTTCGATCTATACCACTTATATCTCTATACTAGTTTGTCTGGAATTTCCAGAAATTTCAAAGTTAAGTCGCATTCATGCACTTCCTCTTCACCTCTCCAACATCATCACACACCATCATGGAAAACAGCGAGGGATACATTGAAGAGCGAGAAGGCGATCTTGAGTACGACCGGATGATGGAGTACGAAGGTGGCGAGGGCGAACATGAGCATGATCCTCATGGCGAGCATTCTCAGCCTGCCGATAACGGTCTTGACCAGATGACGGGAACTTTCAACAATGTGGCTCAGGGTCTTTCTGGTCACTATCGGTCCATCATGCTGGCGTACTGGCAGGAGATTATCAGCAGCATTGAGCATGACGAGCACGAGTTCAAGGTGCACCAGCTTCCTCTAGCTCGAATTAAGAAGGTTATGAAGGCCGATGAAGATGTCAAGATGATTTCTGCCGAAGCTCCCATCCTGTTTGCCAAGGGATGCGACATTTTCATCACCGAGCTGTCCATGCGAGCGTGGATTCATGCCGAAGAGCACAAGCGAAGAACTCTTCAGAGAAGTGATATTGCCTCGGCTCTTCAGCGATCCGATATGTTTGACTTTCTCATTGATATCGTGCCTCGAGAAGAAGCGACTCTGCCTCCCGGAGCTCGAAGCAGACAGAACCAAAGTGCTGCTGCCGCTGCTGCTGCCGCCATGTACATGGGAGAAGAAGAGGAGGAGTATATGGGAGAAGAGGGAATGGAGGGTATGGAGGGGGTTGGAGTGGTGCCGGGAGTGATTCCTACACATCCGTTGCAGGAGCAGATGGGGATGTTTGAGCGAACTGAGTAGCGAGCGTAGCGAGCTACTCTGTGAGCGATACTCTGAGCTACTCTGTGAGCGATACTCTGAGCTACTCACACCTTAACAACTCACTTCGTTCGTTGTTAAGGTGTGAGGCGATGTTAGCGAGAACTTGTGAACAGTACGAATGTTGGCTGTTTGCTAAAATCCAGGCTAAGCTTGGGTTTGGTGTCAAATGACACTTTTTAATGACTATATATTGAATGATAATGACGTGTAATAAAGATCTGATCCGAATCGTGCGAATCGTGCGAAGCACGATGAGCGCCGGTTAGAATATTCTGTAGTAATGAGTGAGCCTGTGTAAGCTAGCATTAGGTCTTGTAGAGATTGTAGGGTATTGCAGTATGGAGTTGTTTGAAGCCTCCCAAAATGAGTGTGAAGAAGGCCTACCGGTACTTTGAGATAGGCCTTGGTGAGCGTATGAGACCTACAAATAGCAGTGGATGGGGCTGTCAGAGAGCGAGTGATTGTAGTTTGTGGGTGGATGGGTCGATGCCTTTCAAACTACTGGATTGAGCTTGTGACTCTATATTTGAATGATAATAACAATAATGATGTGTATCTAATGACTGAGAGGTAAATGGTGTAGTTTGGGTGGGACTTGTGAGTAGGGCATTCTTCACTGAGTATCGTACATACGGTGCGGTAGGCTTAGGCTTGAATGCATACGGATAGCTATCGTCTAATGGGCATTGGGACTTCGATAATGGTTACTTGAGTAGCAACTCCACCGGGTAGCTGACTCTCTGAAGTGTCTATGACGTTCACATGATTGGTATGACTTGAGTGTCTTTGGCTTGACACCGACTTAACTGAGTAGTCAGAAGATAAGATACCATTAAATGGGTATATAAATGACTTCCTCGACTCTGGCTATCTAATACACTTTTCAGATTTCCTGTAGCTATACTCCTCATTCACTGGTTTGTCATCAGAGCGTAGAAGTCTCTGAACCCGTCTAAGGATCAGATACACACTTGTTTACGTTTACGAGTGTCACTCATAGGGGATAAAAAATTGATCTGCGTGTCGTACTACCCACAGTTGTATTAGTACGACGGTGTTCATATCCTAAGGTAAACAAAGTGATTCTGTAGCTTGGTGTCTACTGTATCTACACTTCTCCGTGTTGAACCATATGATACTAGTTCAAGCACATATTCTGGGGTGAAATAACTTGTCCAAGGTCATTAGAGCTGAGATTGTCGCCCCTAGCACCCAGTATATATCAATTAAAAAAGTACAATCTCAGGGATTGAACACTCTTATTCCTTCTCTGCGTAACAATATTCTTGGCTTGTTTCATAGCTCTCCAAGTACAAAAAAACACAGCTCTGAGTCATCTAAACACTTCAATTGGTATCTCAACAACCCCAATATCCACTCTATACACCTCCTTCACCCACCATTCTCCTCCACCACCCTCCCACTCACTTTACTTAAGCTTAGTTAGTTACACTTAGTTCCACTCAGTAACCCACCCACCCACTTCCTGCACTCCACCTCACGTGACTTCCCCATTTATTCCTGGCCTTCCGCTTTATCCGGTGCACGGCGGCTCCCACCTGAGCCGCTATCTTGCTCTCAATGTGCGTTCATGTGGGGTTGGTAAAAAAGCGAAAAAAAAAATTAAATAAATTTTTCCAAATTTCCGTTTCCCCAGTTTTTGATTGCGGCTCATTCCAGCCCCATGGTCAGGGTAATATTATCCGTCGCTTGTTAATACGTACACACGGCTATAAACACATGTCTCAATCTAAGGTTGTCAACGGTTGAGGTAACTTAAGCGTTGTCTGTTGTTTGGTGTGGTGTGTGGCACATAACATGACTCAGAGTCACGCTCAGTGCTAAAGATAAAGCGTCTTTTAATAGGTTGGACAACGTGATGAGGTGTTTGTTACTACTGGCTGTGTTTGCGCGCTTATCGGACCCAAAATATGCCCCAAATGAGCGCCGTGTTTGTCTGCCTCTACAAATATATATCCCTACACATTCATGCACCGTTATATTCCGAGCGTGCCGATTGCTCCGATGTTTGTCGGCTTGCTTTTGAGTTATGATAGTGGATGTGTATAATGGAACACTACAGCCGTAATACACATGCTATACGAGTAATTTTTAGATATTATTGATCGCCTCGTTTGTGCGCATCTTTTGACACCATATACAACCCCCCATCCCATCTCCCCGTTCACCCACCAACACACACCCCAAACAAAGTTCACACAAGGGAATGACTAAAGGGCGAAAGGATATTTCTGAAAATATTTTAGGTACATAAGGGAAGAGGACGTGTCTAGGTGAGCCTTTGATAGACGGCAAAAGCAACGAACGAAGCGAAACTACAAGCGAGCTACTCAAACGCAAACACAAACACCTGATACAAACACAACTCACACACAATTACCTCACCCATAACACCATACAACTCACCCACCTTCACAACCACAACATGTCATTACAAAAACAACTTTTAGAGCCGGCAAAACCGACCACAGCTACCGAGATTCCTCTCTCGGCCGTCCCGGCGTCCGCAAAAATCCACTATCCCTTCTGGTACGGTGGTTTTGCCTCGGTGGTCGCTGGAGTCTTTACTCATCCTCTTGATCTGGCCAAGGTGCGTCTTCAAACAGCTCCCACGCGTGGTCAGGGCCTTCTAGGCACCCTTGTGGGCGTCATCAAGACCGAGGGTATCACTGGAATCTATTCTGGACTCTCTGCGTCCATGCTGCGTCTTTCCACCTACTCCACTATGCGGTTTGGAATGTACGAGTACCTCAAGGAATCGATTGCTCCTTACTACTACAACCCCACCAAGCGAGACCAGAACCCGCCCATGTACGTGCTGCTGCCCATTTCGGTTATTGCCGGAATTTCGGGCGGAATTGTCGGAAACCCGGCAGATATCATCAACATCCGAATGCAGAATGATCAAGCTCTGCCCAAGGATCAGAGAAGAAACTACAAACACGCGTTTGATGGACTTATTCGAATGTACAGAGAAGAGGGAGTGCGGGCAATGTTCAGAGGACTCGGTCCTAACTGTACTCGAGGTGTTCTGATGACTTCTTCTCAGATGGTTTCTTATGACTCTTTCAAGGCTGTTCTTGTCAACCATCTCGGAATGAACCCTGACAAGAAGGTGACGCATTTCTCGGCTTCTCTGCTCGCTGGACTCATGGCTACCACTGTTTGTTCTCCTGTGGATGTGGTCAAGACCCGAATCATGAACGCTCAGGCTTCTCACTCCAAGGAGTCCGCATTTGGCATTTTCTTCAAGGCCCTGAAACAGGAGGGACCGCTGTTTATGTTTAGAGGCTGGTTGCCGTCGTTTGTGCGACTGGGACCCCAGACGATTCTGACGTATATTGTGTTGGAGCAGTTGAAGTATTACAAGGTGGGAATGAGGTCGTGAAGAAATGAGCGCAGCGAATTTCTGAGTCTCACGAACGAGACACGAACGAAGACATGAGCGAAGCGAATGTCTGAGTGAGTTTTCGCGTTGAAGACACGAACTGTTTTTATGTCTCATCCTTCATGTCTATGACAAGCCTCACTTACAACACACATTCTTCTACTGGCATTTTACCATGTCACCTAATTAGCATCGTATATAGCATTTCATTAATAGATTGATAGACGACAACCATCGATAGCCGTACGCGTACATTCTTTACTCTGGCTGCTTGGTTTTGCATAATCGATAACCGATAACGATTAAGCAAGCTCTGCGTCTGCAAAGTGGGGTGTTGGGAGGGAGAGGTTTTGAGGGTGTTCTGGGGGTGCTAGGGAGGTGGTGTTTTGGGATGTGGATCACGTGACAGAGGGGAGTACAATGCAAAAGGAATTATTCAGATTGGGTGATTTTTCGTCCACTTGGAGAGTTCTTCCGGCGGCTGTTATTGCAGAGATAAGTGGAGGTTTAACCGGTATAGAGTTTGGAGATGGTGATGATCGGAAAAGTGTTTTGAAAGATATGACGTCAGAGTAACGGGACGTAACCTGATGTGAGTGTAGTGCAAAATTACGTGTTTGTGTTTGTGTTACTGAGGCTGTATGGTTGTAGCTGTTTAGAGGTGTGTATGTATGAATATGTAGCAATTGCTTGATGCAAATAGTATCAAGCAAAGCCATGTGGTTCACACTTGCTTGTTCTAGCTTCAAGTTATTGCACGATATTAGTTCAAACATGTAATCAAATTGATCTCAAATAAACCAGTAGCTACTGCACTTGCTGGCTCATGAAACATCTCAGCAAGTTCCAAGCAGTATAGCTAAAATGAATGTTCAATGATGCTGACAACGGCCAATGGGTCTCTGTAAGCTCTCATAGTCCACCTCACTCTAAGAATATCTCCAGAACAGCACAACACAACTTGCTCAAAACTGCAGCTACAGCTTTGAAAATTTGGCCACATGTTCTCAGCACCTATTCCAGCCTACTGATAAAATACCAGCCAAATCCACTACTTCTGATAGCAAAACGACGGAGGGTCAAAACGTCGAGGTTGTATGAACCTTATATCGAATACACTTCATACAAATTAGTTGGGAGGAAAGATGGGTTTACTTAGGATCTACAGCACACTACAGCACACTACAACTCAGGCACTCGCTTCGCTCGTGCCCTCGTGCCATAGTAAATCAGAAATAGTCATATATCGTATATACGTCATTAACGTATCCACAAACGTTCGCTTCGCTCACGTTTGCGTCTACTGCTCAGTGTTCTGGGCAAAGAAAAAGTTGGAGGTGACCAGAGTCAGATCGTACTTCTTGGCCCAGTCTCGGGTTCCGGAGCCAGGAACGTTAGTGCCCCAGGTGGGTCGGTCGGCGGGAGCCTCGGGGGTCTTGGAGCCCTCCTTGTACAGCACAAACACGTATCGGTGCTTGCCGGTCTTGGGGGGAGGTCCGGGGCCCATGTAGGGGATGAGCTCCTTACCCTGAGACAGGTCCAGCTCGACAGCGGCTCCCTCGGCCTCGGCAACAACGCTGGGCTTGAGGCCAGACACAATGTAGTGGCAGTACTCACTCCACTTGTTGTCGGTTCGAGAGGGGGCATCGGGGTCGGTCAGCACCAGGGTGTAGGTGCCCTCGGTGTCCTTGGGGAAGGAGGCATGGATGGAGGGCTTGTGCTGGGTGTCCTTGACGGCAAGGGTGTTTCCGACGGCAACCACGTTCTCGGCTCCGTAGGAGATCTCGAGGAGGGTGTTGGGGTCGAACTCGTCGATCACGTCGGGGACAACGGCGTGCTTCTTGAAGCCTTCGGTGAGGGCGGAGGAGATGGTGATCTGGGTTAGCGGGAGCCGGAAGCGAATGACCGAAGGTCATGAGCGGACAACAACCATTGAGGGAGCTCTGACGAAGTCAGAGCGAGTGATGTGACTGAGTCTTAAACGAGTGATGTTGAGAAGGACACCAAGTACCTTGGGGGTACCTTAGGGTACTTTTGGTGATACAAGGTGGGACCTCAATTTAAGTGATCCCAACTTGTACCTCAATTTCCACCACACCAGGATAACAGCAAACGACAGAGACAGTGATGTGCAGCAGTGCATAGCAGAAATTGATGAGTGATGAGTGATCACTAGAAAACAGAACAAAAATCAGATACAATGGAAACAAGCCAGAACTTCAATTCCATAATCTCATTTTCTTCCCCGTAATCTGCTCACTTCCTTCTCTTTCTGCGTGCTTGCTATCACTGCACTCTCTGCATCAGCTTATCCCCACAGCAAACTCAATTGAGTGGCGTAGGTTTAGAATCGAGCAAGTGCAACAGAACGAACGACACGAGTACGCAGTACGAGTATCGTGATGCCGAGGATTGCACAATTGCACAACCCACTTCCACCCACTTCCATCTTCCACACTAAACTAGCGTGGGGGTCTGTGGGGGTAGCGCTACTGCAGGGTGGTGTAGCAACAAACGGTAGTGTCATGTAGCACCAGCACCATGTAGCACCACCGTGGGGGTCAATTGAGGTGTTACATTGAGTGTGTGGTGTGTGACTCTCTCTGACAGTCATCATCACCACCCACTCCATAACTACCATCTATAACCCCACTTCCCCACAACATCACCAGTGTCACGTCCACTATCAATTCCTGGGATATAAATACCCCCTCAGTCCCAATTCCTCCCTCTTTCTCCTTCTCCCTTCTCATACTCACAAGAGGCATTCTCTGGATGGGTGTGTGGAGCCTTTTGGGGGCCACGGCCCGTCTATATATGTCCCAACCCGAATTGGGTTTGCGCAACCCACAGGCGGCGCTCGACACACTAGCGGACAAGCTGGTGGAAATCACCCCTAGGCGGCGGGCTAGCATGGCGGTGTGTGGGATGTGTGCGAGGGTGTGTGGGGGGTGCGGGTGGCGTGCGCGCTGCTCGAGGGCTGTCGAGGGGTGCTTAGCGTGTTGTTGAGGGCAAAAGTAGCCTTGTTGAGCTAGGCTGAAGATAATCACGCCTTGTGGCGAGACGTGCTAGTGGAGCAGAGGGGAAGTGGAGGATGAGCTTCCCGGCGATTTGGCGGCGGAGAAAAAGACGGTGGGAAAAGGTCGCTGTGTACAAGATGCGGTTCACAGTCGAACGAGTAGGTCCCAGAAGAGGCAATACAAGGCTACAGGTAGACTTCCCAAAGAAAATTAAAAATCATGCACCAGCCATGTACACCGTAAATACCATATGGGAGGATCATACAATAGAGTACCACGATGAGAGAGACTTTGCGGGGTACTTAGCTGATCTGTGTAGAGATGGATTGTGGGGTATAGATGGGGTTATGTGTAGTGTGATATTGTTTATCTGGGTGCTTTTTTCCGAAGTGCTTTTTTTCATCCAACTTTTTGTTGATTACCAAACGCTGATTATAATGCGTGCATACAGTGCATGTCGTCATTGTGCATTGATTAGTAATTGATTAGTAATACACGTAGGCCAGTGATACTTGTATTAGTCATCAAATACGACAGAGAAACGTGCTCAGATTGTTTGACACCATCACTTCTAGTGACCTCCAAATTCAAAGCAACTAAAAAAGGTTGCACACTAAAATGGCTCTAAAAACCGTAATTTGCAAGTTGCGGGGTTGGAAATTTGATGGCACGGCATTGAGCGTGGTACGGACGAGAGGACGAAAAATCAGCTGTTTTTTATTATCAAAAAGGTCGTTTCAGGGTCATCTCCAATTTCAACTCGGGTATGAACTTTATCCATAATTAAGGTTTCGAGTATAGTGGGGTGTTTTTAGGAAATTACAATGATACTGAGATGTAAAAGTTGCTGGGTTTGGAGTGTGTGATGTAGTTGGTTGTATTCTCCTTAGTTTTCTGGTCACGTGACTACTTTCAAAATCCATGTAGGTCTGCTTACTCATCATATAGTTTTCTACTGACGCCTTCAGTTGGGACCTTATTCTTCATCATCCACTTCACCCATCATACCAATTCTGTGATTACGTACTGTGATCACGTGATACCTTACCCTAATATCATTACCTAAGCATGGATCTAGCTGTTTCTTCAGATTCACCAGTTCCCGTGGCTCTACTACGAGGACATACCCATCCAATCACCTCCCTCGTCTTTCATAACTACACTCTTGTCTCAGGAGATGAAAGTGGATGGGTTTTTTGGTGGTCATTAGTCAGCAGACGACCGCTAGGTATCTGGAAACCTCACCATGAAGCTATATTGTCTCTAGTGTGGATGGATGAGACTCATTTGTTGACTCAAGGCAGAGACGATAAGTTGTATGTATGGCGTTTGGAGCTAGATTCACACGGTAAAAGTGGTTTAAATACAAAACCCGCGTCTGAATTCACCACTGACGAATTTCCCAAGCCCTGGCTAACTTATTCGCTCACTGTCAACTCTCTCAATTTCTGTCAAGTTGCTTGGAGCAATGGAATGCTGGCTAAACCCGATCTGGACAGTTCGGACAAAGTGGAGCTTCTAGAATGGACGGATGGAGCGTTCAGAGTCGTTTGGAACGATATTTACCCGCATTTGAACGGAATCAAGACCGGAATCGTCATGGATTTGCATATTAAAGACAAAAAGTTGTTGGTAGGATATGAAGGAGGAGGAGTGGCTGTGTTTGATATGAGTGATAGAAGTCGATATACGCCTGTGCTGAATTACTATGTGGTTGGTCACGTGCAGCCTGTGTTATCAGTCAGAGCTCATCCGTATAAAGATGAACTGGTGAGTTCGTCTGCTGACTCGTTGATTGTTAAGCATCCTATTGGAGATCACGTGATAGAAGAAGAGGAGGTAGAGGAACCAGAAAACGAAGCTGAACGACCTCCTTCTCCCAAGATTGTTGAAGTGGAGGAAGAAGAGCCTGCTCAGAATGTGGTAAGAGGTTTTGACGTTCCTGAACTTGATTTGGAAGATCCCGTGACTGAAAAGCCCCTTAGTAAGCCTCTGGATGCTGTCAATGTCAGACATTCCGGTTTATCTTGTTTGCAGCTTGATTCTGAGGGTGACTTAATTATGACAGCTGGATGGGATGGAAAAGTGCGACTGTTTAGTTATGAGAACCTCGGAAAGGTCAGTGTGTTTCTTGCAAGAGAAGGAGTAGGAAGTGTAGCGTTTTCCACACCCTCTACGAGTTCAGATACGAATCCTAGAGTGGTAAAGGCACTAGCTACAAGGTGGATAGCAGTAGGAGGTAAAGATGGAAAAATTGAACTGTATGTTGTTCAAGAAGGAGGTCAGGCGACGATTGGACTGTAACTAATGGTATGAATAGTATAAGTAATAGTAGACTCTTGTAGGCACTTTCATTTTACTGGAATATGATTTGATTTTGGTCTTCATTTTTTATTATTTCTTTTTAATTTAATCGTCTCGAATTAACAAGCCGCACGTTCCTAACTGGCCTAAAACGAATTTTGAAAGATGTCATCTTGTTCTCCTGGACTCGCTGATTCCAGAACTGCTGTCGATTCTCGTCTAGCATCGTTATTTGATGAGCTGTGTGGCTATTCAAATGTACCCATACCCACTGCATTTAAGATGGCTTCTTGAAATACAATACACGCCCATGTCTACTTATTCTGATGACTAATATCTTAGTTTAGTTTTTATAAAAATGGTATCTTCTATATCCATCCATACCATGGTGCACTGACTGTAGCTATATGTGTGACTTGTTAGAGCTGAGTGCATGATTGTGTGTTGGGAGGGGCCATATCAGTCTGTAGAGCACCTCCAATAATGTGATGAGAGCCCTTTGGCACTGGAACACTCGTGTCAAATAATGTGAGTGTTTATGCCCATTGTAAAGCACATGTCTTCCAGGGTTGACAGTGGTTAATGAGCTTGGTGGTTATGATGAGATTGTTTGGTTCACCACCAAAAAGTGCTCTCGGTCACTGTCGCTCATAGTCATGTGAATTCCGCACTTCGTGCGTCATTCACATAACTACTCACTCCAGTGCCTCAAGCACTGCCACCTTCACTTGCACCCTCACTCTCCCCCCTCAACACCTCATTCTCCCTCGCCAACTCCCTCTGGCTCTTCTTCAGCCCCTCCAACGCCTCTGTCGTCTCCTTTGACAACTGCTCCAACCTCTTTACTGCCCCCTGAACATCTCCCCCATGACCCTCAATTCCCCGTTTGAACTCAGCCAGCATCTCCTGCACCTTTTCTTCTCTCTTACTAGCCAGAGTTTCAAAATCCACCTGGTGTTTCCTGATCTGGTCCCTCAAATCCTCCTCCTTCTTGAGTTTATCAATGATATCCTGGCGCCACTTTTCCTCCTTGGCGTACTTTTCCTCCTGGGCTTTAGTCACCCCTTCGATCGACTCCTGCAAGGTCTGAAACTCCTTTTTCAGATACGCCTCCTTCCTCTTGTATCCATCAGCAGAAGCGTCGGAAGCAGCTTGTAACTGGTGGTACTTGTTTTCCGCAGCAGCTGTCCGTTCCTCCATATCGATCATACGTGCCTCGTTATCAGCATGTTCCTTCTCCAGCGTCTGAGCTCGAGACTTTTGCACGGCCATTTTGCTCTCCACATCCTGGATCTGCCGCTCCTTCCTCTGAATCATCGTGTTGAGCATCTCGTTCTGGTGCTTGAGAGACTCCATACTGCCCGTCTGGTTGTCACACCGCTTGGCCAGCGCATCTCGGCCCTTTTTCGCCTCAATGTACTTTGCATTCTGGTCCTTGAGTTCTCGTCTCAACGTATCAATCGAGTTTTGAAGACCCGCAATCACTTTCGACGTATTCGAACCCACAGAGTCGGAAAGACCCTTCTGAATGAACTGGTTGATGTAGGTGTGGTCGTACATGGAATCCCGTGACGACTTGGACGCGTTGCTGTCTCGTTTGTGGTGATCCCGCACTTTGGGGTCCAGAGTAGAACTGGGGCTGACCTTGCTCTCCAGCCCCAAAGTCACAATATCCGTATGCAACATGCTGTCGTCTGTGTCTGTGTCGCGCTGACCTGGCAGTTCCTGAGCAAGAGATTCAAGAGCCTGCAGAGACATACTCCTTCGGGCGATTTCGTCTTTGAGCGCCTTGACTCGGTCGTCTGACAGGTCTTTTGTGTCGAGCGAGTCCAAATCCGGCGTTAGTGCGTGCTGCAGATCGTCCACGGTTTGTATCGTTTTGCCCACGGTCATGGTGGAGTGGTGGTGGTCCGTGGTAGTGTGTGTGAGGTAAACGGGTAGTTGCACTTACGTGGTTACGTCATGCTATTCACACGATACAGTGCATGATTGAGAGGTGCAACTACAACTATAGGTATAACTAAGACACGTGTCCAATAGAGGGGGTATACTACAATATTATTCCTCCTTGTATATTATCACAACCAGCAATTTACCAGTTGTACGAGTGTACAGCTCATTCGTATCGGTACAATACCCTCCATTCAAGGCCCTGAACTTTAGTCCTCACTGTAGATCTCACTTTCACTTTCTGGATTTGATATGCCGTGTGCCGATGATACATAAACTGACAGAACACGGAGCCAAATCAACCCACTCAAATGTCTGACTCCTGTCTTAGATTGAACACGCTATTTTTACCAAACGCGCTATTACCTGGGACTACAAACCACGCTGTAAATCTATAAATTACTGGGTTTTGGGCCGATTTTCGTCGTTTTTCACCGAATTTCGTCGTTTTTCGTCGTTTTTCCATCGCCACCTACTTCTCACCACCCTCCCTCTCCTTGCCTTCACATGCGCCTTGTTGTGACCTGCGCAGACCCGATATTATCCACCAAAAGAGCCCCTGAAATCTGTCTTCGTGATCCATTTAAACTTTGTCTAAGAAAAAAAATCACGTGTCGCACAGAGATACACAAAAAAGAAAAGCCCGACGTGGGGCTTGAACCCACAGCCTTGAGATGACCTTGGAATAAGAGTCTCACGCTCTACCGATTGAGCTAGCCAGGCAAAGTTGAATTTTCGGAAAAGGTGGCCTCTGCACTGCGGAGACTGGGTCACGTGACCGCGAATTTTGAAATTCGTTTAAAAATCAAACAAAATCGGTAAAATTGAGGTAAAAGGTGGAGTATTATGAGCCGAGTCAGGGCTATCTAATGCATTATCTATATTCGCGATTGGACTTCTACTTCTCGTTTTATAGAGGTCTCAAACCTGCGACATTTTCGAGCTAATAAAATGTTTAATTCTAAATAATGCTAAATAAATGCTAAAAAATAGGGGCTGCAAGGAGAGCTCTGGGTTGTGGAGATGGGTCCATAACAAGAGAGCGGATAAGTTGTAAATGGTAAGACTCTATACAAGTAGTGGGTTTCGACAGCTTGTGGCTTGCTATGGGCTTCATAAGCCCCTCTGGCTTTTTGGGGCGCCCTTTTATAAGTAAATGTCTATCGTTCGTTGAACTATAGTTGACAATTCTACAGTGTACTCGTGCTCTCTTATAATACACATAAAATTACATACATACAATAAATTACTCACGCTCCCAGCTGATCGACTCTCACGTTCATGTCCTTGGAAATAGCCAAATCCTCCAAATCGTCCTGCTGCTCGATACTCAGACCCTTCTCGTTGGCCAAATGCAGCAGACAAATGAACACAAACGACGTAGAAATCTCCTCCTTCTGATGTCGAGGGTACTCAGCTCCCACCTGTTGCACCAGGTCCGTGAACTTCTTGTCCTCTTCCTCCACCTTTGGCTTATCTTCACTTGGTTCCTCCACCTGCTGTTCGTCCTCCTTTTCGTAATCCATGACTCTCCACAGATTATCCTTCAGTTTACGAACATCCACCCGTTTGGCCACCTTGGCGTATGACACGTACTCCGGATGGGCCTTTGGAAGCCCCAGAAACGACACATTGTGAGGTCCAGCCATATCTGTGGCTCCACCGTCGTAGTCATCATAGTCGTCAAAGCCTCCAAAATCGTCTCCTCCTTCAGTTTCAGGAAGAGGTTCGGGATCAGGACCCTGAACACCGTACTCAGCCAGATCCTCGTTGAAATGCTGAGCCCAGAAATGCTGATCTGCGTCTTTCTCATTCTGGAGAGTGACTCGGTCTTTGAACAACAAACCAGTAATTCGCTTACCGGGCTTGATAAACATTTTCACGAGATTGTCAGTAGAGAAATGTTCATCATTGGGAAGAAGATGGTTGGTATCGGATCGCTGCTGGGCTTTAGTAAGAGACAAAGTGGACATGTGAGCAGGTCGAGCAAAAAGTACAGACTCGTCAATGTCGTTATCTTCAGAAATGAAATCGACCTCAACAGGCGCCTTTTTCTTTTTCGGCTCCTTGTCAGCTCCCTCCTCTTCTTCTCCATCCTCTCTAACCTCCTCAAGAGCAGCCTTCTTTTGCGCTCCCTTGAGTTTCTGGACCTTCCAGTGCTCAGGACCGGCCCAGTTCTTTTTCAGAGTGTGGTCAAAGTAGGCCAAAAGATCACCTTCGTTAATGGTGGGCTTGTATCGAGGATCAGACGAGCTTACACTGCCAGGACCAGCCTCATCTGCAACTTGATCAAACTGCTCGTTCATGGGGTTGTATCCAAACTCGAAATCTTCACCGGGACCATCATCACCTCCAAGGTCGTCAAAACCCATGTTTTCAAGTGCAGCATCGTCGAGAACATCGTCATCTCCTCCATAATCGACTTCAGGCAGATTCAGAGGCTCATTGTCAACCTGAAGTCCCTCAGGCATGTTGCTGGGGTCCTTGAGAGCAGCTTCAATCATAGTAGCAGAAGGACAGATGGATTGCGACGCGAGAATAGACAAATCCGGGAAAAACTTGGCTCCAAGCTCCTGGATTTGCTTATCGCCACTGCTATCGTCCTCCATATCCTCATCTTCACTATCAATGTCTTTTGAAAAATCGCCCTTTGCGATTTCCTGGTCGAAATCTCCATCAAAAACCACTCGTCCGTTCTGGTCAATACCAAGCGAGTTCATGAGCATACCCTTGGCACCTCCCTCGTCGAAATCCGCACACATCTTCTTGAACAGCGGGTCGATAGAGAGCTCCAGCTCCAGCTTCTTGGCGGCGTTTTCCTCAAAATTCTTGGCCAAAGTGATTCCTCGAGGTTTGGACGCCTTTTTCTTCTTTTTAGCGCCTTCCTCTCCATCGTCATCTTCGTCTCCGTCATCCTCCTCATTACCAATATCCTCTCTGCCCTGTTTAGTTGCCAAACCAGTGAGAAGACGGCCTGTTTCAGTAGCAGCAGAATCGATTCGAGACGAGTAAATCTTCATACAACCGTCCAGAGTGACGGAAGCACGCTGGAAATTGATTCCGTCGCCTTCTTTCAACAACGACATGTCGTGGAAATAATCAATGAGGGCGAAATTCCACGAATTCTGAGCATTGATTTTGTTATCGTTCACCATCTTCATCCACTCCTCAAAATTCGCCATAATGGGAACCTGAGGAGCAGCATTGTTGAGATGGTCTTGAAGGCCCTCCTCCACATCTTCTTCATCCTGTTTGGCAGCTCCAGGAACAGGAAGAATACTGAGCCGTTTGGACTGTCGCCGCTTCTGCTTTTCAGCATCATCGTCGTTCATGTGGACCAGTTTTTGAAGCGAAACCTCGGATTCGCCTTGGATGAGGAACCGCCCAGAAGAACGACGTCGAGAAGGTCGCGCCATGTTGTTTTTAGTGAGTTTTGTTTTGGTGACCTGTTGTCGTGATTTAAGACAAGTCAGGTTTAGTTTTGGGTTACGCGTTGTTGTGGGCGGTTGCCCGGCAACGCGCGAACGCTGAAAATAGGGTTTCCCCTAACCTGTGCCCTAATTAGGACAAAGTCTATTCGTCATCTGGTTAACCCCATTTGGTAAGCCCTAACCCTGAAATTTCCAAACCGGGATTACCTGAATCTCCGACTAGTCGGACTAATAATACCTGTGTTTTCAGGCTGTATTGTGATACCACAGGCTGTGCAGCAGGTTGTATTGGTTGGACACAATCGGACTATGTCCTCACAGACGCATCTCCTGAACGCCACCCGTTTCCCCAGCTACATAGTACTTCTTGATGGTGATTAAGTTTGGTATCAATATATCGTCACGCATCTTGTTCAAGACCTTCGCACACCCTCACAAACCACATCAAATGACCTTTCCATGGGGCAGTTGGTGAAGCGGATTAATTGGCACTCGTTGAGCTCTCTCTCAAGCCCCATTGCCGTTTTCCCTTGCTCAATTCACGCGTGACCAGGGCGGGTACGTGCTACCCCAATGTGGCTGCCAGCTTAAAGATGAAAAACGCACAAGATGGACATATTGGATCAGACTGTCTTTATTGGGCCGGGGTAAAAAGGTGAGCAGGAAAGAGAGGCGATTTAAGAGAATGATACCACTGAGCAGTGATTGGCTCATGTCTCTAACTAGTACATTCCACAGCCCCCGACCTGTCGAGAATGCCGTCTCTGTGATACCCATCATGTTATGATTTGTTTGGCGAGAGAGAAGGCTGTTGACCTCGACGCTCTCAGCACCACTCCAACTCTGTCGTGTGTCTTTCTGTAACTTAGAGTTGACCTCACCCACTACCGCGAGGGGACTGTATCGTGCCTTCATATATAAGCCCCCTTCCTTCTTCCGGTGCCTTCGGACTAGTCAGCTCTGAACGAACTTCTTACACCACACACAGACATACACAGACACACACAGACTCTGTTGACCCGTCACAGAAAAGAGCTCGATCTACACACACGCACTCTTTCTTTCTCACACACACAACATTTACACAAACACACCCACCACCCATGCAATTCCTCCCTACTCTTGTACTGCTGGCTCAGTGCCCGGACAAGGTGGTGTGTATGCTGCCCATGCGGGCCTTCAAGCTGCGGCTGCTGCTGGCGTCCACCGGCCAGGACATTCATGCCGCCTCGCTGTCTGAGTTCCAAGACAGCCTCCACCGTCTCGCCGGCCTCATCTCTTACGGCATCAGTGTCTCCGGTGTGGACGACAAGACCATCGTCGAGCACCTCTCTGTGCCCGTTCTGGGTGGCTTCTACCAGCGATTGACCACCCCCATCGTCGTCTCAGCTCCGGTGACTCCTCCCCCCATTGAGAAACCCGAACCCAAAGACACTTCTTCTTCGCCCATGCTCAAGACCCACTCGAGCTTCTCCAGCGGCTCTCTGGGACTCACGGGCTCGGCGTCCAGCGGCTGCACCACCATGGTCAGCTCGCCCGTGTGGGGCCACAAGACCGCCCGAGCGCACATTTCCGAGCTGCTGGACACGCCCCTCGCGTCCCACTCCATGTTCACTTTTGAATCCGAAATCAACCAGCTCGTCAACGAGCCCACGGCCGTGTTCCACCTGGCCCTCGCCAAGGCCCAGCTCTCGCCCATGAAGCCGCACATTGGACTCTGCGCTCACTCTTCGTTCGACGAGTGCAGCTCCGACTGCCACCAAAAGGTCCGGTTCGTGCCCCAGATCCTGGCCCATACCGAGCGACCTCTCGAGGACTGCTCGTACCTGGACAAGTGCTACAAGTCCAAGAGCTGCCGGTTCCTGCACTACCAGGTGAAGATGCCCGAGCAGCCCAAGCAGCAGATCCAGCAGCAGCGGTCGCACTTCTACTCGACCGATCCGATGATGTCAGTCGTGCTGCCCCCGCAGTGGATCACCTGCAACCTCAAGGAGATTGCACTGCCTGTGTTTGGCGACTTTGCCGCCATCATCGCCGACCCGCCCTGGGACATTCACATGAACTCGCAGAAGCTCATCATCAACGACAGCGATCTGCAGGCGCTGGACATGGGCTGTCTGCAGAAGGAGGGCGTCTTTCTGCTGTGGGTGACCGGCCGAACCTCCGAGGTCGGCCGAAAGTGTCTCGCCAAGTGGGGCTACACCGACGTCCAGGAGATTGTCTGGTGCAAGACCAACCAGCTGGGCCGGACCATCTGCACCGGCCGGACCGGGCACTGGCTCAACCACTCCAAGGAGCACGTGCTGATTGGCGTCAAAGGCTCGCCCGAGTGGCTGACCCGAGGCCTGGACGTGGATACAGTCGTGTCCAACGCCCGAGACAAGAGCCAGAAGCCCGACGAGCTGTATGACATTGTCGAGCGGATGGTGGGCCGGTCCAGCCGCAAGCTCGAGCTGTTTGGGCGGGAAAACAACCTCCGCCCCGGCTGGCTGACTGTCGGCAGCCAGCTCAATGGAGTTAACATTTTGGAGCCCGATCTCGCCGAGCGATACGACCGATGGCGAGCGGCTCACCAGGTGTCCCTTCCTGGCGACCAGCGTGAAGGCCCCGCTCTGTCTCGAGAGCGGGAGCCGCGGGAGCTGGTCAAGGGTCATTCTTCCGGCCACGGCAAGGACTCTCCTGGCCGGCACAACAAGTCCCGAGGCATGGGTCGGCGGCGGCGGTCTTAGGCCAGTGTTATTCTCTGGTTTCTTCCCCGCATAATAACGTCCAACCTTCGTTGTTTGCCACCGATCTCTGCGATCTCTCCGGGGTACATTTCTTTATTATTATTTTGGCGGTACACATTATTCTTTTTTCCGTATCGCCTTGCTTTGCATTGTGATTGGGGCTCCCCCCGTGGGATGCTCCTGTCGCCCACCTCTTAACTTATATTAGTGTATTCAGTTGGTAATATTATGATACTTTGAGTAAATATGCGGACCTGTAGTTGGGAAGGCTGGACCATGGGCAGCGTGGTCTTGTTTAAAAGAGGCATGTCCAGTGGTATCAAACTCTATTTGACCCACCCAAACCTTGATTTCTGTGCATAGCTGGAGATTTTATTCAACCTCCTGCTACTCCACACGACTGAAAAATGAAAATGACGACGCAGCGAGGCAAAATCAAGGCCCCCCGCGCCAAGGTGACCTCCTCCGTCTCGTTCGACGCCTCGTGGGAGATTCTCGCCTCCGCCATGACCAAAATCCAGGAGCACGAGTCTTCGCCACTGTCCTTTGAGCTGCTTTATCGAACGTCTTATCAATTGGTGATTAGCAAAATGAGCGCCCAATTGTACGACGCCGTCAAGTGTCATATTTCCGCACACCTGGGCCGCATTCAGGCCGGCTTTGATCCGTATGTTGTGGTTGCTCGAGACGATCTGTCTCTATGTCCCAAGTTTCTGGAGGGTCTCAACAAACAATGGAGCGACCATCAGATGTGCACCAAGATGATCAGTGACGTGATGATGTACCTGGACCGGGTGTATTGTCTAGATACGACGTCTTCTCCTCCGAAATTGGCTGATCTGGGGCTGCATTTGTTCCGAGACCATGTCATTGGTACTTCTTCTTTTGCAGAGTACCTGTACAAGGGTCTGATCAACGAGATTCAGCGAGAGCGAGAGGGTGAGATGGTGGACAAGCTGGTTGTCAAGAGTGTGCTGTCCATGCTTGATTCTCTGCCTCAGAGTAAGTCAAACAAGGAAAGTGTTCTTGTGCACTGCTTTTCAGACCAGCTGGTGGCTGCTACGACCAGCTACTACTCGCAGGCGGCACGTGAGCTGCTCGACGGTAACAAGGACCCTGTGGTTTATGTCACCAAGGTGTCTGGATGGTTGGATGATGAAGAGAAACGGTCCAAGTACTATGCTCTTGAGAGTCCCTCTTACTCGCCTCTGGTGCAGGATTTGACCCTTCGGCTTGTGTCTACGAAACTGCCTGAAGTGATGGCTCTTCCCGGTTCTGAAATCAGAAAGTGGTTCCAAGCCAAGAAGTATGATGAACTCAAGATTCTCTACAAGCTCATCACCAAGGGTTTCCCTCAGAGATCTCTCCTACACCATCTTCTCAAGCAGCAGATTGTGGCAGAGGGTCAGAACCTGAACGCTGCTTCCAAGGCGTCTGTTGAAGCTTCCAGAAAGGAGAAAAAGCCTGCTGCTTCTCAGACCATGCTGGCTCAAAAATGGGTGACTGACGTGCTCACTATGCGAGACGAGTTTGCCGAGATCACGGCCAAGTGTTTTGAGAACGATGTGGAGGTCGTGAAAAGCGTGGATGAGGCGTTTGTCGAGTTTGTCAACAAGCATGCAAAGGTCTCCGAGTACCTGTCTCTGTACATTGACAACCTGATGAAGAAGGCGCTCAAGGGTAAGAGTGACGAAGAGGTGGGAGCTATTCTGGACTCCACAGTTGCTTGTTTCAACTTCATCACCGATAAGGACCAGTTTGAGAACTACTACAAGGCTCATCTTGGTAAGCGTCTGCTCAACTCCAAGTCTGTGTCTGATGACGCTGAGAGACAGCTCATTTCACGATTCAAGCTGGCTGCCGGTGGAGCCTTCACTTCCAAGTTTGAGGGTATGTTCAAGGACATTGCCACTTCTGCTGATGAGATGGAGTTTTTCAAAAAGTCTCGAGCATCAATCACTGCCGATTCCGAACCGTCTTCAACTAAATCAGTTGAGATCTCTGTCGCTCTTCTTTCTCAGACTTACTGGCCCACTTCTATTGCTCAGGGAGCAAACTACACTCTGATCCACTGTGCTGCTGCTGACGCTGCCAAGGCTCAATTCGAGCAGTACTACAACCGAGCTCACAATGGACGAAAACTCGACTGGGTGCCCAACCTTGGAAACGCCGATATTCGTATCAAGTTCAAGAAGAAGTTCCATGACGTCAATGTTCCTACTCCTGTGATGCCTATCCTCATGTTGTTCCAGGATACTGGAGATCAGGGTATTTCGTTCCATCGAATCCAGATGGAGACTGGTATTCCTCCTGTTGATCTGAAACGTCACCTGCAGTCTGTTTCTGTCGCTCCCAAAACTCGAATCCTCAAAAAGGTGCCCATGACTAAAGAGGTGAATGAGACGGACGAGTTTTTCTTCAACGACAGCTTCGAGGCCCCCATGACCAAGATCAGAGTGCTCGCCATTAACGCTACTCGAGCTGAAACTGATGTTGAGAGAGAAGCCACTATGGTGCAGATCGACAAGTCGCGTCAGAATGAGATTGATGCAGCTATCGTGCGGGTCATGAAGTCGAGAAAGACTCTCAACCATAACAATCTGGTTGGAGAAGTGACCAAGCAGCTAGCTAGTCGGTTCAAGCCCCCGATTCCTACAATTAAACATTGTATCGAGTCGTTGTTGGAGAGGGAGTATTTGAGAAGAGATGATGCAGATACGACGTTGTTCCATTACGAGGCGTAGTGAACGAAGAGCGAGTAGACGAGCTGTGGAACGAAGTTCCACGGTGAGTCTATGAGTGTATGAGTTCACTATCTATCTCTCAGTACTTTCTGTGTGTCTCGAGCGGTGTATGCTGCTCCCGTATTTATTGCTTCTCTATAGCCAATGTGATTAAAATTAATGAATGTTGTACGTAGTAGTAGTCTATAGCAAGGTGTTCAACATCAAATGATCATAGTGTCATTCATGTGTCTATAGTCCTACCGTATGAGAGGTTGGCCCTCTGCTTATCTTGGGACATTCGTTTAACATGGTTCAAAAATACAACACCTCTCAACAGCACAACACGATAAGCATACAGGTCAGAAACAAAGCAGCAAAAATAAAAACAGAACAGTCGCTACGTGACTGCGAAAAAATTGCAGCACCTAGGATTCTCGTATGGTCTCCCACTACAATACTAACTAGGCTCTCTGGTGCTTGACTATGGCTGATCGGACGGGAAGCCGTATTTTCACCAGGATATGGCCGCAACTGACAGGAAAAGTGGTTGGGCGGATTTGGAGGGTCGGGTATGTCACGTGACCCGTTTTTTGTGGGTGCAGAGTGTAGCTTTGAACTGTAGGGAGCTTCTTGAGTAGTTTATATGTTCGTATTGTTCTTCTGGAGGTTTTTATGGCACCTGACTTTAATTTGCAGATGTTACAAAAATCGTGATTTAGCACGACATGGAAATGTGGGAGCTTAGCTGAGGTTTCTAGGTTAATAATCATGCTCTGGTGGTCCTTTTAATACCCATAAATTCCCTAATTGTGTCTTCCTGAAGGTAAGAAATCAAGGGTTTAGTCAGAATATGCTTGCTCTCGGTGTATGAGGAATATTCGAGATGAGTAGAGAAGATGGTTCAATGAAGAGTTCATTTTGGGTTAACCAAGTGTTGATTAAGAAGGTTCAAGAACTGTACACCTTTGTGTCTTGCTGTCTTCAGCATTCAATTACCGGTACTGTACAGTTAGACAAAACACCATAACCTTTCTAAAGAGCCATATTAAGAAGACTTGATCATTCAACTTCAAAAGCTCCATCTCATAACTACTCAACTCACTCTCAATAATATAGAAATGTCTTATTTGGCTACTTGTACTTATACTGATACTTATGTGCTACTCTTCTTCCTGGGTTAGTTGACATCATCACCATCCTAAATGGTGGTCCGTCGGTTCTTCTGCTGTTTGTTAAACGCCGTGTCTCTTCGCTTGTCCTGCAGAAACTGGCTTCGTTCTTCTCTCCAGCACCTATCCAGCCCCCAAAAGGCATATTGTCGTCTGAGCAACCGGTGCCAGCCCGGATGACCCTGCCATTTTTGGCCGGTTCTGTTTGTATAAAAGTCACGTGTTCTTGTTCCTGGAGCGGGTTGTTTCCAAAACCGGTTTCGAAACCGCACCTTGTCGTGAAAAGACGGTTCTCGCTCGTGTATGATACTGGGGAAAAACATATTGTCGACTTGAGGAGGCTGTTGAGAGCCTAGAAGTACTCGTTTGATATCGTCATGTGAAGGCGGTGAGAAATCCGAGATTGCCGAGTCGGAGCCGCGTCGTGGAGGTGTTACTGAAGGAGTATCGTGTGCTGAAGACCGGTACTCTTTCCATTCGGGGATCCGCATGGTTCGGTCGAAATGGATTTTTTCTCGGCGGGAGTTCAAGACTATGTTAGTCGCAACAGTGCGTAGCGCTGTTGCGTTTGTGTCAGGTATTGTCGTATCGTCTTCGCCATCATCTTCTCCTAAAATGATACTCACTATCTTCACTCAACCTCCTCCGTCGCTGAACCTGCTTCTCCTGAGCCACCTCATTGGCAATACTTCGTGGAACTCTGGGCAAACAGTGAGGATCTCTGAGAATCCGGTACTTGGCGCCAGCAGGAATAGCTATCGAGATTTCCATGGCAGGGGTTGTAAAAAAGTCGTCGAGAAAAAAGTGTTGAGGGCGATTATGTGAGGTTTATGTAGCATAAGCCTTATCATAGTTGGTTTGCATGTGCTGCTCTTGTGGGGCAATCTAAGAGCAGCAGGAAGGTGAGAAAGTAGGAGGTAAAAAGTGTACAGCGAGGATTGTGTGGATGGTATGAGCTGTGCTACTTCATTTGGTATATATATCATCACAATTACACCCAGTAACCACCTTTTTCACTCACTTACCACTCCGACTAATTTCGCACTAACTTTTCTTTCCATGCATGTGACCACAGATTGTGCCTCACGGGAGAACTTGATAAATGGGGGTTGTGTGAGGTGTGAGAGGAGGTAGAGGTAACACACTATTGTTTGATTGTTGAAAAACATCTGTTTTATAAGTTTCATAATTTCCCCTATTTTTCCCCATTTTATTTCCATTTATTTCAGAATTTCGCCCCTTTTCCGTCCAAATCATTGCCCCATTCTGCTTGCTTCCAACCCCAACGAGAGATGCAGAGTTCCGGTGGGCCGAGAAAACAGTGTAACTAGTTATATGTGTGTCTGGCAGCACCACTGAGCCTCATTCCTGCACGCTGTATTTTCCGCCAATTTTCCCGATTTTCCTGATTTATTCGAATTTTTAATTAAATTAATATCCGCCTTTAACCCTAACCCTAAACCCTAACCACATGTCCCAACGAAAGCCAATTGCCGAAACTAGACGGGACAACCTTATTTGTGAACCTACTTTGCTTTGGAATCACGTGACCGCAATGAGGCGGCTCTCAAAACAACACCCCCTGAGCAGGTGTCAGCCAATGAAACAACGTAGTTATTTTTGTACCACATAAAACAACATCCACGCACCCCATTAGTCATCACCAGCCTCTTTTTGACTGCTACACACACCATAATATCTCAACCCCTGATGTCTGAGGCGGTGCATGGTTTTCATGTTTTTAATAGTGGTGATGGGGCGTAAACACAGACACTAAAACACGCTAGACCACCAGCCACTACGCGTAGTTCTGTGGCTGATGAGAATTGGATGTAGCACGGGATGGAATGTACACACAACAATACACGATTACCAGTACCAAAATCCCAGCTCTTCACCACTCACTGACGTCAAGCTCACATTCCATCACGCCTCGTCTCCCACCTGTTTTGGTGGTTGCTCTAAACAACACGCAAATAGAGTTTGCTACATATCCAGGAGACATGCCACCCCACGTTGTCAGGATGAAGTGTGTGTGTTTGTAGGGGTGGAAATGTAGTGTATAAGTGTGTAGAAATGGGTTATATTCAATGAGAAGGTGGTTTAACCAACAAAACATGTCTGTATATAGCAATTTCAACCCCCAGGTTGTCCCTTTCCACATCTGCCAACCCTAAACCATCTATTTTAAGAATTACCTCACCTTGTTTTGACAGCTTACAAAATGCCCAACCTTAGCTCGGCCCAACTCTCTTCTCTTCCTCCTCATCTTCACAACACACACCACACTCGTTATTTATTATGAAGTTCACATTTGCCGCCGTTACCGCCGCCCTGGCTTCGTCCGCCATGGCTCTTGGAGGCCTGGGAGTCGACCTGGGAGTCAAGCGAGAGTCCGATGGAGAGTGTAAGAACGCCGGAGACTACAAGGCCGATCTTGCAGCTCTCAAGGGTCTCACCGACACCATTCGAATCTACGCCGCCGGAGATTGCGACGCTCTTCGAGAGCTCGGCCCCGTCGCCGAGGCCGCCAACTTCAAGCTGATGATTGGCGTGTGGCCCAACGACGACCAGCACTTTGCTTCCGAGCAGTTTGCCCTCAAGTCGTACCTGCCCTGGCTGTCCAAGTCCACCGTGCCCTACATCACCGTGGGCTCCGAGGCTCTGTACCGAAAGGACATGACCCCCCAGCAGCTGGCCGACAAGATCAACGACATCAAGACCCAGCTCAAGGGCATCAAGGACAAGAACGGCCAGACCTTTGACGTCCCTGTTGGAACCGTCGACTCCTGGAACGTCATTGTCGACGGCTACTCTTCCCCCGCCGTCAAGGCCGCCGACGTTGTCTTCGCCAACGCCTTCTCCTACTGGCAGGGACAGACCATGTCCAACGCCTCTTACTCCTTCTTTGACGACATCATGCAGGCTCTGCAGACCATCCAGACCACCAAGGGCACCACCGACGTGGACTTCTGGGTTGGAGAGACCGGATGGCCCACTGACGGAGGCGCCTTTGGCGACTCTCAGCCCGGCCTGAAGAACGCTGCCCAGTTCTGGCAGGAGGGTATCTGTGCCATCCGAGCCTGGGGCATCAACACCCTGGTCTTTGAGGCTTTCGACGAGACCTGGAAGCCCGATACCAAGGGAGACAACGGCGAGGAGGTGTCCGGTGTCGAGAAGTACTGGGGTGTCTACGGTGCTGACCTCAAGCCCAAGTTTGACACCACTTGTAAGTTTGACTAGATACCACATTAACATATTTTAAAATTCTTTCCATAAGAGTCTGCGAGAGCGAGCCTTTGAGTGCGAAGCACGAGAAGGTGAGCTCGAGCAGACGGACCTGTTGCCTTTGAAGTGCGAAGCACTGAGAAGGTGTGTTTCCTAATTGTAGAGTGAGTCTGTGAGTGCGAAGCACGAGCAGACGGATTGTATAGCATTGAAGTGCGGAGCATTGAAGTGCGAAGCACTGAGATGCGTGTATCGTAACTGTAGAGTGTCTACTTGTAGCTTTGCACTGATCTACCAGTGGAGTAGACTGTACAGTAGATACTTCTAGTCTCATATGTAGCATTCAATTGTGAGCACTGTTTATGATGACCTGGGCATTGGGATCTCTTAACGTTAGACTGTCTCTTGACTAGCTGACGGCCTGTAGGGGTATGAGACTGCAGAGTATACGAGCGGGTATGTATCCTTTGGAGTGTGCAGATGGTGTGCTAGACTGGCATAGCAGCAGGGCCATTGAATAGAATGTCTTCAGTGAGGTCAATTGAGGTGGGTATAGGTTATAGCTACCAGTAGTGTGTATGGTGCTCGAACAGTATTAGAGTAAGTCAGTGTACGCGATCCGGTGGACCTGCAGCATGGAAGGAGTGCAGTTGCTGTATCAGGAAAGTGCAAGAATATGAGTGGTGTTGATATTGAATGAGCAGCATTGGTTAAATAATTTTCAACTGTTCAATGATGAATGAGCTCGTGGTGTTCATTTACACTATGATTTAAAGTGAGTCAAGTCTTACGGTCATTAAAGGGTGCGACGCGAACTGCACGAAGAGAAGAGTGCATCGAAGGGTGGACTGAGATGTGGGTCTCAGATATACACCAAGAATTGTTATAAAAAGCAAGCTTTGACGGAGCACTTACACACACTGAATTGTGTGGTCTAATCAATACTGTAGGTCATACCAGGTCTTCTACAAGGGTATCGTACTGTACTTGTGCTATGGAACATATAAAATAAGCTGAAAATACCACCATATACTGTTGACAGGGCTCAAAATTACCTATATTTTTCCTTATTTCTTTGTATTCATTCTCCCTCTTCAATCTGACCATGTATTTCCTTCACCAACTCCAACAAAGTCTACTTGATTTTTACTCCAATATGCACAGCGAACCTTAGCACCAAGCCACCTCTTGCTTCAACCAAACGTACTACTAGTAGCTAGTAACACTACCTACATACCCAGTGATACCAATCTGACACCTGTCCTCTTCACCATGGACCTGGAATCAGATTTGCTCGAAGTGATTGGAGCAGCTCGAAATGAGCTTTATTCCCCAAAAGCAGTGACAGATTTCGAAATTGAAAAGTTCTGTGACGATCTGGAGCGAATTTTTGACAAAACCCCTGTTCCTGGATCAAGGGAAGAGATTTTGAATGCTGCAGCGGCTCTGAAAGAGCAGTTATCTGTTGAACGATTTGATTCTCAACGAAACGAAATCCTTACAAAGCTAGAAACAAACATCAGGCTGCTTGAAAAGATGCAGAGGTTGTTGTTCAAGCACAATCTTGGTGAAAACGAAGATCGACTCATTTTTCACCAAAATGAAGTGGAAAAACAACTCAGCGATCTCATAGACCAGAGATTCATGTACCACATTAAACTCGATAATTTCCTATCTCAGTTGCTCCAAACACGGCTCCAACAGCTGGTAGAGGAGCAAGACTCTTCTACAAAGGAATGGTATTTTAAAGAGGTTATGAGTGAGTTTTGCAGTCACATGACTTTTCCAATCGACACTAAACCTGTCGTTGAGGTGAGTGCCAAACAAACCGAAGGATTCCCCCTTCCTCCTGAAATTCTACAACAAATTTACTCCGTTGCAGATCTCGAAACGTGTGTGGCTTTAAGAGAAGTGAATACCGAGTTTTACACTATTTTTCAGCACAATGAAGATCTTCTCAGACGTAAACTGCAACAGAGAAACCCCTGGATGTGTCCTGGAGACTCAATTTTCTCCTGGAGTGCTTGTGTGTTGGTGTTTGTAGCTAGACTCAAGTGGTCTTCTACTCATAGTATTGATACTATAAAAGTGGCTCAAAAACCAGAAAAAAGAAAGACGGTTGTTGCATTCGAATTGGAGCACAAACAGCGTCTTCCTGTTACATTTAAGTCTACTTTTGAAAAAACCAATCCTTGCATGAGTACAAGATGCGATCATTTGCATATCTACCCAGGTCGAGGAGTTACTCACTTTTTATACGACCTCAATTATCTGGACTCTCGAGATGGTGACCATTTTACAGAGATCACGGGAGAGCTGGACGGTGTTACTGTTGTTGAAGTTCTGTATGGGTATGAGATAGTTATACCTACAGACAAAATGCCTGAAGATGGGTCCAGTCCTGATGTGAAAATGCTTGCCAACTTCACCATAGTGAGTCTGAGAGACGGAGAAAAGCTGATTATGCCTCGTTCCAATCCTGAGTTTGAATGCGGCTTTTTTGTCAAGACAGACAGACTAGATGAAAAGCACAACCTGCTGTATACTACTACTACCAGACAAGAACGAGATGTGTTTTTGAATAAACACCAGTTTGTGGATGTTCAAACCGAACGTATGTTCGACTATCCTGGAGAAACTACCGCTACTCTAGCTGCTTGTTACGATGGACTGGTATGGTGGAAACTAAAGGGGTTTGTTGTTCCTACGTTTGTAGATCTCGATACACCTGAAAAAATCTACTACAACGAGAAAAGAACAATCACGGGGTTTAGAAACACGGGTTATGGCCGCTTTTTGCAGTGCCACAAGTCACGTGACTCCCACCAGTTCGCCTTTGACTCGTTTGCACAAGCCGACACCGAATTTGAACTCATTGATTTTGCGACTGGTGCTGTTACCCTGGTCACGTGCCCTCTAGGTACTAAGGCAGGAGGCGAGAGGACTCATATGTGTCTTGGGTTTGCAGACAGGCATTTTCAGTCATATTGGGTCAGTCCATTGAATCAGAAGCTGATGAGCGAAGACGCCATGGAGGAACAAAACGTGCCTTTGGATGAGAGGTTCTTAATGTGAGAGTGAGTGTAATTCTGCTGTATTTTTATGTAATTAACTGCAATTGAGATGGTATATTGATTTTTTAGTAGATCAGTACCTGGTAGGCTTTTAGACCCTGACGATAAGGTGTTCTAACTGTGACCGCATTAGCCCTTGGTATTAGTTTCAGATCTAAGACAGTGATTACGGAACTTGCAACTGCCACTGTAAAAGAAGAAGTGTAGGGCAAAAAAAGGTATATACATGCCAAATGTCACTGATATCCTTATACACTGTAGCTCCTTTACTCTTGTTTCTTCAGTATCCACTTATCTATCGTGCTCAGTACCCCATTTAATGAGCGCTTTCCATACTAACGTTCAAACCAAGACCAATCTAAACCATGTGATTCAGTACACGATATCATTTTCCCTTCTCCTTCACCTTACTCACGTCGGTCACGTCTCACATCCCTCATACGTCAGAGTGCATACACCTGCATAACAACAAACATTGATCTGACAAACCTCCTTATTCACACACTGAACACTCTCCATCGATGAAAATCAAAAAGGATATCAAAGAGCTTTTCGCAAAAACACCCGCAGACATCCAGGTACCCTCAGATTACGACGGATCGCTTCAAAACATCCCCATTCTCATTTTGGGACCGGAAGCCACTCCTTACTATGGAGGAGCATGGCTTATGGTGATCAAAGTGCCCTCAGACTACCCGCAATCAGCTCCAAAGGCCTTCTTTAAGACCCGCATCTTCCATCCAAACGTCCAGCCTTCAACTGGAGAGGTTTGTGTGGATACTCTGAAGAGAGATTGGACTCCAGAGACTTCTCTGTGTGATATTCTAGTCACAATTAGATGTCTACTGGTTCATCCTAACCCCGAATCGGCACTCAATGAAGACGCTGGAAAATTGCTTCTAGAAGACTATGCTGCTTTTTCAAGAACTGCTAGACTCATGACTAATGTTCATGCTCTCAAGAGAAGTGATTATGTGGAAGAAGAGAAACCGGCAAGTGCAAAGAGGACACAAAAGTCGTCTTCACCTGAAGAAGAGGTGCTGAAGACGCTGGATGGAACTTCTTCGGCTTCTCAGCTTGATATTCCACTTGCTCCAAAACCACCAAAAAAACCGAAACGAAAAACAGGCCTCAAACGTCTCTAACTGTATATATATTTATTAATTGTGCTTAGCTGAAGAATTGAGAGACTGTAGTATCTCGTACATATAATTATTAACTGTTTAATCAAGTTTTGAGCATTTCCAATTTTTTCACCACGGTTTTTCACTTCATCTGATCTGGCCATAACTCGCCCAAAACCTATCCGAATCTGAATTTTAACGTATCACAGACATGCCACGGCCTCCAGGAACACCCCCATGCCCTCAGAACCTCGATTTTCGCAAAATTTTCGCCGAAAAACACTCCGCACGACACCAACGGTAGGCCAAATTTAGGCCCTTGAAACGTCCCGCCTCCCCTATAGCTCAGTTGGTAGAGCGTTCGGCTTTTAGTAATCCTAAAGGCACAGCAACCGAAATGTCCAGGGTTCGAGCCCCTGTGGGGGAGCATTATCTTTTTGCCTTAGACAGCGCTATCTTTTTTGTGGTACATTTTTCAGCACACAGCATCTGCAAACCCTAGTTACCCGGCCTACAGGTGCAGAGGTATAAAAGGCAAGACACCTCCCACCTCAAATTTTCAACGCAACAACGAGAAAAAGTGAGTGACAACAAAATCATTATATTATAATGATGACAAACATAGGGACAACCTAACACCTTGAGGAGAATAATATGGAATCTAGATAGTAAAAACCTGATTTTTCAACCAAGTTTTTTCTTGCCTTTGAACCCAACTAACCAAGACTTCAATGAATGGAAACAAGATCTTTATAGCACAATCAATCAACCAAATAACACAAACGCGAGCTGTAGATGCTGTTTAGCACTGTAGTCACGGCTGTACAGTCTTAAATGTCTGTATATGACTGGTTAGAGAGGACTGTATGAACGACTGTAGATATCTGTTGTCTCCTGCAACGCGCACTGTATGAAGACCGTAAGAAAGGGGTTTGCATTGTTTCTGTGGGCTATTTTTAAAGTGGGTCCGCTGGGTTATGTCCGGATATGATGGTATACACAGCCGGAGTATTTGGTATAATATGGCAGAATATTAGCAGGATTTAATTTGATTAATGGGGGAAATCAAGATAAAATTAAATTAAATATAATTCACGTTGCTGGAGCATATAGAGATAGTGAAAGACATACTCTGAGGCTCTCTGATTGAAATAAGCTGTCTCATTAGTTCAATTGTACCTCAAGATGTCTTGTTCAGGGCTACAAGTACCAACGATACAATGGTAAGCCCTTCTGAAACAATACCAACCCCTGATCTCAAACACTCAGATCTTGCAGAGCCATCGTTATTTTACATAATAACGTCTCATTATTAAGTCTTATTATGGCCTGCTTGCTGTATCAACATCAGCCTCCTTAATATCAACAAAGCTTCAAGAGTACCGGTATCTATCTTGTCCATACAGTGTCTCTCTACTGGTTGCTCAGTGCCTACGGCACTTCGCCTCTCATATCATTAGTTTCATTGCAATATACATAAATAATCGTTAATCAGAACGTGTGCTCTTTTTCCTCTTCCTTAGAAGTCCTCATCCAGAGTGAATCCATTGGTGGGCTTCTCCTCGGCAGAGTTGGAGTTGGCCATGACACCGGCCTTCTGGTAGTCAGACACTCGCTTCTCGAAGAAGTTGGTCTTTCCAGCCAGAGAAATGTTCTCCATGAAGTCAAAGGGGTTGGTGGAGTTGTAGACCTTGGGGTTTCCAAGAGCAACAAGCAGACGGTCGGCCACAAACTCAATGTACTGTCGCATGAGCTTGGCGTTCATACCGAGCAGACCACAAGGGAGAGCATCAGTAAGGAACTCCTGCTCAATGCCAACAGCCTCGACAATGACGTCCTCGACAATCTTCTTGGAGGGTCGGTTCTCGAGGTGAGAGAAGAGCAGACAGGCAAAGTCGGTGTGCAGACCCTCATCTCGAGAAATGAGCTCGTTGGAGAAGGTCAGGCCAGGCATGAGACCTCGCTTCTTGAGCCAGAAAATGGAGGCAAAAGATCCGGAGAAGAAAATACCCTCAACGGCAGCAAAGGCGATAAGTCGCTCGCCAAAGGTAGACTCGTCGTCGGAGATCCACTTGAGAGCCCAGTCGGCCTTCTTCTTGATGCAGGGAATGGTCTCAATGGCGTTGAACAGGTAAGTTCGCTCCTTGGGGTCCTTGATGTAAGTATCAATGAGCAGAGAGTAGGTCTCGGAATGGATGTTCTCCATCATGATCTGGAATCCGTAGAAGCACTTGGCCTCAGGAGCCTGAACCTCTCCAGAGAACCGCTCAACCAGGTTCTCGTTGACAATACCGTCAGAGGCAGCAAAGAAAGCCAGCACGTGCGAAATGAAAAACTTCTCGTCGCTGTTGAGCCGGTTCTCCCAGTCGCCCATATCCTTGCCGAGATCAATCTCCTCGGCGGTCCAGAAAGAAGCCTCGGCCTTCTTGTACATCTGCCAAATCTCATGGTACTGAATAGGGAAGAGCACAAACCGTCGGTTGTTCTCCTTGAGCAGAGGCTCGTTCTTCTCGGACTCTCGAAGTCGACGTCTCAGAGACTTGTGCTCCTCGGTCACAAGATCAGCCTTGACGTACTGCTTGGGCTCCTCAGCCTGAACGGCAGGAGAAGACTCGAGATCATCCTTGGAATCCGAAGACTCAAACAGCTTCTTGTTGGGGGTCTTGAGAGCAAGGTCGTTGAGGTCCGCGGCAACCAACTTGGAGGGGGTCTGAGTGGCCATTGTGTGAGATGTAGTGTTGTGGTGGTGTGGTAAGAGAAGCAGGGCACACGGTCTCTATTTAAGGTGGCTAAATTAAAAAACACGGTTCGATATTTTAAGGTTACGCGTCTGGCCCCCGATGTTCGCAGGGATGTAAACTGCGGTCCGTTTGTTTTGCTCACCAGCCAAAACCTTAACTCTAAACGCGTGATGAGGGGGACGTGTGCAACAAGATGGGGGGTGCACTAGAGGTGGGGTGGTCACGTGACCTGCGAAAAACCCGTGCCAAAATATTTTTCACCCCCTAATACCCCTATATTCAGCTTCATAACACCTCCACCCGGCTTGTACCTCTACGTACAGCCCCTTCATGCACGCATTCAAAACACACGACATGCACGCAAATTGACTAATTAACGTGCAGCATGTACGTGACGACAACAGTGGGTGGTTTGGTGGGGAGAGGTCGTATCGAGAAACCGAGTTGATCATTGGATTCCCCTGATTTTTGTGACCCCACCACTGTGTTCTTTTTCCCGTTTACCCCATTATTAGCCACCCTTCCCTTACCCACCCACGCTCCCTACGTGTTTATTGCGTCTAATTAATGTGCATGAAAAATCCACGCGTGCCCCAGAATGACAGCCAGCAAGACAACTCAAACGTAGATCAAGCAGCCGTTATCTGATGTTGGAGTGATTGAGGCATTGTAGAGCTTTGTTGCACCACTGATTTATGGCACTGTAATCTACTCTGCTTGCCGTACATTATGGTCTTCTTCCCTAGTCTGTAGCACCACTACAAGCACTCAACTAAAGGTCATGTTCTGGTGGCGTACATTCCGCGCTCCACTAACAATGACGTTTGCGGCATGCGGATGAACAGGTCCGATGCAACTAACGTGAAGTTAACTTGAAAGGCTAGAGCTACGATACACTGTTTACACTGTAGAAATGTGTACGAGTATCGTGTGCAATGGGTCACATGGGTTGTATATACACAGCACTTTTTCTTTTCCACTTTGCCTACCAATTGATCTCTACCGGTACTTTGATCATTGTCGTTTGTTGTGACGCGTCTTCTCTTCGCGTCACTTTCGCTTTACCGAAAACGTACAAGTCTGCAACGTTTGCCACATGACAATGGAGCAATGCGATGAGCTGAGCCAGATTTGGATGTGAAGGGGCAGCAATGAAACATGGAAGGATACATGTGGTTTCTCAGATGTGTGGAATATGCACAGGTCATGTGATGCGTATAGAAATAGCTGTTTGTGTATCTGAGCTTCTACAGTTGATATCGTGTGCTGTGTGCTGTTGACTCGCGTGCCTTCTACTTCTCTTCCCCCTGTCTCACCTAAATAATATCTCCTTGCTGGCAAACAAAGTTATCAGATCTTAATCAACATTCTCCTCGGCTTGGCAAAAGTTATCAGATCCGAAAGAGAGAGAGTATACTCCTGCGTGGCTCGGTTTATCAGATGCGTTGAAGTAAGGAGCAACTCCGGTGTCGGTGGTTATCGCAGTGTTACACTAGATTTAGGGCTCGAAGGAGGTATACAGAGGTATAAAGAGGTCTGTATGTATAGCTGTGACTGTGTGGAAAGTGTGAGGGTGTACAATTGAGTATACTTAGGTAGTATTGTTGTTCTATGTGTTCTTGTGAGTATCTTCATGGCTTAGTCAGTGTGCTGTTGTGCTGGGTGTTAAGGTGGTACAACTAGTGCTACTCATGTATTTATAGGCGTCTAGAATACTGGGTATGCTGTTTTTTGGCTGTATTTTCACGGCATGTGACATTTGATTTATATATATCCAAGTCACGTGGTTCTTGGCCTTGCCATATATCTTCAGTTATGCAAGCTATAAGGGAGGCATATATGATGAGTGGATATGGACATTGATATCATCCACATTCCTGAACAAACGCGTCCCGAAAAGAAACACATCCCTCAAAAACACCCAATAGACCATATTCCAAACTCTCCATACCAATATATTACCAAATATACCATTCCACGTCTTCCACCGTAGTTCCACTATCTTCAACTAAACACCCAACTAAAACATGAAACACTCAACTAACCAGCTAAACCAGATTGACACTCTAGATCTATTCAAACACCCACAGAACATGCCATACCACCTCTCACACAAACAAACAGCCCCTCCACCTCCTAACCTAACCCACCCCTTCACACCTCCTTCTCTGGATCATCCCTTGACGGTGTAGCAACTAATGACGCAGACGTGTACAGCAACCTAAACTCTGCCAAAGCGGGAGTGAGTGAAATGTGAGCTATATTGTATGAGACGAACACAAGTTGAGAGCTGTAATAAAGAGCACACACAAAGTCACCAATACACCACAAATATCTCAGACCAGTCACGTGACAACCCTCATTTTTCACCAAACACCTCACCCCATATATAGCATTCCACGGTGTTACATGTTAACTCAGAATGTAGCATTAGTGGACGTCATGGACTAGCGAGTTATTAGCGTGTCACGTGACGTAAACGAGATACGAGTGTCGCAAACATCCACTCTACCTCTTTGTACACAACACCATCACCAACCTCATCCCCCTACAGTCGATTTATCTTCACAATAGGGTTTAATTTTTCGCTTCCGGTTCGCTTCTTTTTTCGGCAGAGAAAACGCGTTTGCTGGCACCGCCTTCAGGGTTAGGGCAGCCAAGACGCAAACTGAAACTGAAAGTCCAAAGTCTACCAGCCAAAAATAGCCCCTACCAACTGAACCAGCTACTGACGATACTGACAAACCAGCAGTATCAGGTATAAGCAGGCACAAACACAGGCATAAAAACGCCACCCCCACACACACAATGAAACTCGCCTTTCTCTCAGCATTCACACTCCTGTCGACAGCCCTCGCACAGTCACATTCGTCCTCTGTGGACGACCTGGAGGGCACATGGTCGTCGAAATCAGGCGCCGTCATCACAGGCCCCGACTTTTACGACCCCATAGACGAGCTTCTGCTGGAACCCACTCTTCCAGGCATCTCGTACTCCTTCACCAAGGACGGTTTCTTTGAGGAGGCCATCTACCAGATTTCCGCCAACCCTCGGGACCCCAAGTGTCCTACGGGCGTTCTCATCTTCCAGCATGGCACCTACAACATCAGCGACAACGGTACTCTGACTCTGGAGCCCTACATGGTGGACGGAAGACAGCTGCTGTCTGATCCCTGCAAGCAGGACGAAAACGCCGTTTACTCGCGGTACAACCAGACGGAGAAGTTCAAGAAGTTCTCTGTCTACGTGGACCCCTACCACGGACGATACAGACTCGATCTGTTTCAGTTCAACGGAGCTCCCATGCCTCCCATGTACCTGGCTTACCGACCAGCCATGATGCTGCCCACAGAGACTCTGAATCCCACAGCAGAGGCATCTCAGCCGGAAAACACAGGCAACGCGCGTGCCAAGATCCGACGAAGCATTGACAACCGAAAGGTGACGGGCATGAAGAAACACTCGGCGGTGGACTACAACTCGCTGTGGTGGTTTGGCGTCTCCATGATCGCCGCAGGAGGAGCGGGATGGTACTTTTTGTAAATGAATAGATAGAATGGTTGGTATGTACGTGGATGGAGGTATAAGACCAAGTGTCAGTGAGTACTTGTATAAGCAAGCCAGTAAGTAGTAGTTAGTAAAGTTCTGGTTTCACTGTTAGCATGAGCAGTGCCAACTGTTTGAACACTTGTAACACACGGGAAACACTAGATACCCTACTTCGGAGACTCATCAGCTGACGGTAAACAACCTGTTTGCAAGTAACACCATGACAACCTCTTTGGTCACTCTGAGTAAACAGCAACCAGGCTAACTGCAGTAAACAGCTGAAAACAGTAACCCTCCTGCGCAAGTAAACACGGAGTAAACAACTTTACACTTCCACTTGTGGTCTGCCGCTTCCTTCTTTTGGGCGTCTACATTTCTCGCCCACAAAATCCATCTTCTCAAGCGCCGTTTGTTTCTACCGGCGTCCAAAACAGGCCTCACGCCCTGAAAACACGCATCAGCCCAGAAATATTCTGTTGAGCAATATAACCGGTGAATTTACACGTGTAAGCATGAGTGAATTCATGCTGTTCTTGCTCATGTTCTCCTTCACCTTGTGGTTGTACCGTTTTTTTTACCTCAAACTGAACTCCAACTACAAGCATCTCAGCCAATGCAACATACTTGTACAGTTTACACCTGGTAAGTCACCTGTCTATACCGTGTCTCCACTCTGCTATGCACTAAATCAATATTCCAGTACAGGGTCCCAGGGTAACGGGCCCATTAGATGCCTCTGCCGTCTATCTCAGCTATAGCTCAACCAATGAGGCTTGTTGAGACGTAGATACATGAACGTAGTCCACATTTGGAAGAATATGAATGCTCAGAGTAGTGTTTTCTCTCCAGAATTTTTTTATGCCTTTTTTCTGCCATCTATAGCTCATGTCGACTACGGGACCTCATCCAGTGGCCCGATGGTTTAGTGGTATAATTCTCGCTTAGGGTGTTCCTGAGCAATTTGCGAGAGGTCCCGGGTTCAATTCCCGGTTGGGCCCTGTCTTTTTGCTGTCGTCAGCATCTCCATGTGTTCAACATGTTTTTTTTTCTGTCGATATCTCGTTTTTCCATCGTCGGTGGGTGCAGCCTGAAGAGTTGCAGCAAGGTCCACAATTTCGAGGAAGAAATGCAGACTAAAAATAAACAATGATATTGAGCCTGTGTTTACTCCCAATTGAGCCTTGAGCTTGCAGGCTCGTTTTTCCTTTCATTTCGCTGCCATTTCTACAACATCCAAATACAGCATTTAGTAACCAGCATAATTTTAGAAGAGAAACGAAGGGTACAGAGAGAGAGCAGTTGAATAATCACTCTCTAACAGAAAATTAATCTCAATTTCAAAGTGCCCATTACTTTACAATGACATTCCAGCGTTCCAAAATGCAAACTCTCGGAATGTAATTTCTCGAGCTTCCCAGAAAGTCCAATGTTGTACACGATCTAGACTCGAGATGTAAATTTAGAAGTAATAAATCAACTTCGACTAGCTCGTTGTAACGCGCTAAACCTCACGCACACTTGTCACGGGATAGTCGCGTGCCATGTCTCAGTATGGGGGCTTGACAGACTCGCAAAAGAGAAAAATGCGAATAACACGAAAATAAAAACGAAATGAACACTTCAAATATCAGATCTACAATATACCTCTCTTGAATACATCATGAAACCATCCCTTTGAAAAAACACGCTAGCCCTGGGGTTTCTGATACACGGAATAATCTCCCATTTATCAAATTCCTGAAAGAGTAGTATCAACAGCCACTTAGCATACCTCCCTCCACCCTTTTGATGGACATGTTGCAAAGTTGTTTACCTGTGTTTTTCTACACTGTGAATCCCAGTTTGCTTCTTGTACTCACGCATATGGTATTCCCCTGCCCGCTGTCAAGATCGCATTGAAAGTGCTTTTTTCTCTTTCCAATCGCCCAACATACACCCTACCAAATGAAACACACCAACTACACACCGTTAATAGACCTACTGCATCTCCCTACACTCAATATTGCGGCGTACATTAGCCTTTGGCTAAGGGCCGATACGAATGCAATCACAGATCTAGATTGTCGTATTCTTCCAAACGCGGCTTTGACTCTACCGGCTTTTTGGATCCAAACCAAAGCGAGATACATCACGAAAATAAAAAGAAAATCACCCACAAGCACCTCTACATAACGGATCAACTCCTCTACACCTTCAGAACCTCAATAAATCAACAATAACACCACCCACTCCATTCCTTTCATGGACTAAACTCCAACCCTGCATAATCTGGGCAAACCTGGGCTAACTCCCCAGACAGCCTCCCCCACGGCACTTGCACTACCCCTTTGCCATGGAAAACCGCTGGCTGAACACGCCTGCACATTCCAGGGAGACTTAGCACCATGGACTTTGGTCTTCCCAAAGACAACACCCCCCTGGTGTTATTTTATATAAACCCCCGTCATCCCCCTTCCATTTCTCTCCTCACAGAACAACAACAACTTCAACTATCCCACCAAAGTCTCTCGTTATGAAGTTTTCCACTGCCACCATCCTTCTCTTCGCCGCCCTCGTTATGGGTGCTGGTGTAGTCACTACCAATGACAAAATCCTCCAACAGCTTTTGATCACCACCCCTCCTGATGCTGCCTTCGATGGAAAGCTCAACACCGCTGCCGGAAAACTATCTGGGCCTCTGGGCATTGCTGCCCCTACTTTGCCCAAGACCGACCTCGAGAATGAGATTACAACCAGGCCCTATGCTATGGTTGCCTCCGATCTTCAGGCTCTGGTAGACTATGCCAGCACCCTTCCTCCCCTCACCGGTACTGGAAATCTTCCCGAGGACCGATGGCAGACAGCCATCGTTGCTGGTGACGATACTTCCGTCCAGGCAGCTCTTAAGTGGGCCCTCGGAACTGGTACCACCGCCGCCGACATGAAGGCCGCCATGGAGAAGGTCTACCACATGTTTGCCGCCCAGGAGGTTGCCAAGGGCATTGCTACGGGCTCCGCTGAACCCAAAGATGTCGTTCATAACTACGAGCCTCTGACTCCTCCTACCGATGCTGAGAAGTTCGATAAGATCCTGGCGGAACTCGAAGCTATCAAGACTGAGCAGGAGAAGATGAAGACCCAGCTTGGCGATATCGGAGGCAACGCCGTTACTGAGCCCGCTGAGGACCAGCAGAAGCGTTTCGACAACCTGCTTGATGCCATCAAGCAGCTCCTCAACGGCAAGGACCCCGCCACCCCCGCTCCTCCTGCTCCCGTTCCCAACAAGGATGGTACCACTCCTGAGGAGCCCGTTCCCAACAAGGACGACAAGACTGCCCCTGGCCCTGGCCCTGCCCCCGTCCCTACTCCCACTCCCGAGGAAGTTGCCTCCATTGCCAAGGACACCTACGACCTGTGGCAGAAGCAGCAGGCCTTTGCTGACAAGGTCGCCCAGCAGGCCGGAAACCTTCACTCCGCCGAGCTGCAGGCTCTTGCTACCAAGCTCCAGGCCCAGGCTGATGCCCTCCACCAGCTGTGGCTCCTGCAGAACGGCCAGACTCCCGTCGCTCCTGCTGCCCCTGCTAAGGACGACGCTCCCAAGCCCGATGCCCCCAAGGAGGACGAGGCTGCCAAGCCCGATGCCCCCAAGGACGATGCCGCCAAGCCCGATGCCCCCAAGGACGATGCCGCCAAGGACGACGCCTCCAAGGACGATGCCAAGGACGATGCCAAGGACGATGCCAAGGACGATGCCAAGGACGACTCCAAGGGAAAGAAGGGCAAGTCTGATTCCTCCAATGTCAACAACAACTCCAACACCAACTCCAACACCAACTCCAACACCAACAACATCTACCTGGTTGGTGGCAAGATTCCTGTTGAGGGTTCTGATGGCACCTACATCACCGTCTACGTCTCTGACGCTCCCTGGACTTCTGTCGACGAGCACGGCGCCACCTCCACTGGTGTTTCCAAGACCACTGTGACCGCCACCGTCTGCCCCAAGTGCTCTGCCGGAGCCGGCGGCGATAAGTCTCCCGTTTCTTCTGCTGCTGCCAACGGCGGCACTCCCAACGAGAAGGGCGACATTGTGACCGTCTATGTGACTGACTGCCCTGTCACCTCTGTCAACGCTCAGGGTGTCACTCAGGTTGGAGTGACCCAGTCGACTGTGACCTCCACCGTCTGCACCAAGTGCGCCGCTCCCGCCGAGTCCCCCAAGGCCGCCCCTGCTCCCGGACCTGGACCTGCTCCTGGACCTGGACCTGCTCCTGCTGGTGACAAGGCCGCCCCTGCTCCTGCTGGTGACAAGGCCGCCCCTGCTGCTGATTCCCCCAAGGCCGCTCCTGCTGCCGCTGGTGGTGATTCACCCAAGGCTGCCCCCGCTGCTGCTCCTGCTGCTGCTGGCGGCGACTCTCCCAAGGCTGCCCCCATGGCTGCTGCTGCTCCCGCTCCTGGCCCCAAGGACGAGACCATCAAGATCACCCAGACCCTCACCAACACCATCCTGCCTGCCCCCACCAAGGATGCTGTTGCCCAGGTCTCTCCCATGGCTGCCGGTGTTCCCGCCCAGGCCAACGGAGCTTCCCAGATCGCCGCCGGTGTTCTTGCTGCCCTCCCCATTGTCGCAGCTCTTTTGTAAGATTTTTAATAGTTTTTAGTAGTTTTAAATAGTTTTAAATGATTAAATTGAGTGACCTTTGAGCTGTAGCAGGTACCAAATGAAACCAAGTATGACTATCAAACAACCAATCAACTAACAAACACAAAGCAGCAACAACAGTAGTAACAGCCACCCAGCCAGCTCTCCTATACTCACCTAAATCACAACCAAACAAGTGATGTGTCTTGGTATCTGTGTCGTAATGTTTTTGGTATCTGCACCAATCGTATTTGTGGTATCTGTGTCAATCACGTTTGTAGCATCTGTATCAATCGTGTTTGTGGTATCTGTGTTAGTTTGGTGGTATCTCATGGTATCTGTTTGTACTGTCGTTTGTGTAACAGACAGAGTTCTAATTACACAGACCACAGAACACATCACTACAATAAGGTTCTACAAGTACACCACCAAACGTCATAACTACAATCATCATTACTCTAATCTTAAAGCGTCTCCCATCCTCCAGGGTCATGTGCCGAGTCCAGCTGCCGAGCAATATAGTTGGGAATGCCCGGTTGCAGCCACATTTCACGCATGAACTTTTCGTAGCGCGCCTCGTTGAGGAACTGAGGTCGGCCTCGCTTCATGACCTCGTCTCGCTCTCCGTGCAAGTCAAAGTAAGGAGCAGGGTGGAACGAGCCCTGGTCCTTGGACAGCAGCAGAATGGACGTCTTTTTCGGCAGCAAAAAGATGCACTTGTCGCGATGATGCTTCTCCATGTGCTTGTTGCACTCGCCTCGGTCGTCTGTATCCCAGGGGTCGTTGTACTGAGTGTTGACCGAGTCTCCACAGAACAGACACACGGCAGGATCAGTCGACATGTTCTTGCTCTGCTGCTTAACTGACGGTGAAGCATGGTACCCGGGAGTGTACAGGTCGTCCAGACGCTCGGGAAGATGCAACAGTCGCTGAGGGGCAAAGTAGAACGGCACCATGGGCTTGGAAGCCGCATTGATGGTGTTGAAAGCCCGTGCTTCAATGCTGAACTCCTCAGACGAGCCCAAAACTCCCTGAAGTGTATCATCCAGAGCAGGAATCTTGAGGAACCGCGTCAGCTTCTGGGCCTCGTACCAGTCGTTTTCACAGTCATCAATATCATCATCCTCTGAGATTTCAGGTGTCTCTCCTTGAGCGTACAGTCCAAACACCAACAGACACGCTTCTCGAAGACACACGGTGGTGGCCTTGACAGCGAGAGTGTAGAGAGTGGCAGCCACGGTCTCTGTGATCTCGGGAACACCCTCCTGGTGCTGCAGCAGACGCTTGGCAATCGCCTGAACTGCCTCAATGCCCTGCTCGTGGCCGAAAAACTTGGGCATGTGTTCAAACACGCCTCCTCGAGTCCAGGGAAGCTCTCCCTGAGCCCATGTCTTGACAAAGTAGTCGAGATTGAGAGCCAGTTTCTGCGACACAAAGAACCGAAGCATGTGGTTGAACTGAAGACCGACAAATCTGTCGTAGCAGAGGAAGACTGCCAGACGTTCAATGCCGGCACTCTGGTTGACAGTCATAAACTGCCGAGACAGAGTGTGGTTCTGGGCTGTTCGGATCTGAGTCAGAGCAACAAAGACAATCTCGCACATGTTTCTCAGAGTAGCCACATTGCTGGACGACAACTGGTCGAAAAACAGACCAGTAGGAGGAGCAGCCACTCCTCGAAGAGAAATCTCCAGCTGCTGAACTGTGTTGGACAGAATCTTGATGAGATCAGCAGGGTTCTCGATTCGGGTCATGATGGCAGCAAGACCAGGCTCAAACCGGTTCTCCCACTGTACAATGAGCTCATCGAGGAAGATGTCATCATCCCCATGCTCCTGGGACTGGGTAGCTTCAGCCAGCTGGTTTCGAAGCACTGCACTGGAAGAAAGCGGCTCTCGAACCTCAAACCGGCCATCAAGGTAGTCCAAAAACACCTTATTGCTGGTCGAACTGCTGCCTCCTTCACAAGGGAGATTGAGAATATCGTCCCAGTTTCGCTCGTTGGAAGAGTGGAACACCGGCAGGAAGACATCGTTGAACGACTTGCACAGGGGGCACAGGAACTCACCAGCATGGGGGTTCTCAGCAGTGTTTCGAGTGACCTGAGTCTGCCGCAGAATCGTCTTTCGAAGCTCCAAGTAGCACTCATGGTGCATACCGTGACCACAGGAAGTAGCCACAGTGCCATGGTTCTCAGAGGGGAAACCAGGACCAATACGGTTTCGAGCCAGTCGAGCGTCCTGCAGTTTCTGCCACTCAGGATCACAAGTAAACTTGAGCTGCATCATCACATCCGAACGAGACTGGTCCAGGTTACCGTTCCAGTTGAGACACTCCTCCACAAGATCACCATGATCAGCAGGGAAGCGTCTGTAGACGTTGGAAGAGGTGAACAGACCAGAGACACCAAACACAGCACCGGGAGCGTTGCTCTTGGACTGCATACAGAGGATACACACATCCTCATTACCCTCCTCCATCTCCTCATCCTCACCAGAGTTGTCAGCATGGTTCTGCTCAAACGCCTGCTGCTGCTGCTTGAACTCCTCGAGAATTCGAGCTTGTCGCTGCTTGGCCAGTTCTCGCTTGGAAGAAGTAGGAGAGACAGCCGAAGAGGAAACAGTGGGAGTAGCAGTAGTGAGCTTCTCGGCAAGAGCCTGCAGCTCAGAGTCCTGTCCAGCAAGGTTCTGAACAAGGTACCGGATCAAAGCGGCGTTCTTGGGGTACTCCTGCTCGTAAATCTTGCACAGAGCAGGCACAATGATATGTCCGAGCTCGTCCTCGTTCAACTTGTACTCGGGAAGAGCTCCTGACACAGTAGTGGCAAACTCCTGGGAGTCAATATCGATCTGAGACTTGTCAGTGACAGCAACAAGAATGAGATGAAGAAGGAGACCGAGAATATCTCCATCAGGCTGGTCAACAAGGAACTCCAGAACCTGCTTGCAGAAGTAAGCAAACGGTCTTGTCTTGGTGAAAGCGCCAATGTTCTTGAAAACACCCTCAAGAGGAGGATCAAGAGGAGGCATGACCACAACCTCAGACTCAGCACATCCCTGCTGTTTAGCCAGACGAGCCTGGAGAACTCGAAGACAGTCGTTTCGCTGGTTAGACGAGAAATGAGCAAAGTACGGGTCAACCATACCGAAATACTCGTCCTTGAGCTTGTACTTTCGAGACTCAGAGTTGCCGGTGGGCTGTTGGATATCAGCAACCTCGAGAAGGACGGTTTCGAATAGCTCCTCAGAGGTGAGATCCTCAGAAATGTGTCTGCACATGTCGGTGAAGGAGTAGGGTCGGAAACAAAGAGCATGCACAATCTGCTTGAGAATATGTGCTCTCTTGGTCTCCTTCTCATCGTATCCATAGAGATGAGTTCTCTCCAGAACCAGCACCAGCAGGGTATGCAGCAGCTCCTCAATCATGTACTTCTCCTTGTCCTCGTAGACAGGGTGCTTTGTATCAACAGAAGACAGTTGAGACAGACCGAACCGGTGAACAATAGAAGTGAACACCAAGGCAGGGTCATGAACAGCAAGAGCAGTCTGCACCATGAACAGATCACGTGCAAAAGCAGTATCTCGCAGACTCTGGTCTCGGTAGTGGTTCAGCTGAGACACCACATTGACTCCGTTTCGAACCCACAATCCCACCTTGATCTGCGAAAGCAGCACCAATACACGCATGGGGTACTCGAAGATGACCGACAGAGCCAGTGAACGAGGATGAACAGCCTGTTCATTGGGGTTGGGGCTCTCGGCAAGCTGAACGTCAGTGAGAATATCTCGCAGACGTCGAGCACTAGTCACCTGACCACACTCAATGAGCCAAGAACAGAAGGCATGAAGAGGATGGTACAGAGACACATCCTGGGATGCCACATCGAACTTGAGCGTCAGGTACTGCTCTCTACCCCAAGTGACGGTATCAAACTCAGGAACAAGAGCCTCGTTGCTCATACTTCGGTAGTTGAGCCGTCCAGAGCCCCATAGAGAAAGGGCGTTGCTGACAATGCGAATAGCAGCCTCGTTATCCTCCAAACGACAGCTTCTAGAACCTCCTGCAATCATCTGACCAAGTTGAAGAAGACACGCAGTGGGGTAGAAAAAGTATACCCAGGTGTCGATTTCAAACTCGATATGGGTTCCGACCTGTCGTTTCATAGTCTGAGCTCCCTGGAAGAGCAGGAACAGGTCGGAAACCTGTCTGATTCGGTCAGGAGCGCCACAAGTGTTTTCCTTCTCAGTGGTTCGGTTGAGAATGTAGTTCATATCATGGAAGATGCGTCTGAAACGGGTATGTTGGGCTCGGAGAACCAGCATCTCCACTTTATGGTAGCCCACGTTGACAGCATCAGCAGGTCCAAACGCTCCTCGGGTGAAAAACAGGAAAAGAGCTCCCATGTAGTCGGTGAGATACTTGTATTTCGAGATCTGAGTCGCAATAGACGGAGCAGTGAGCAGCTGAGTAGACAGATGAGTAATGACACTCACCTCGTGCTCTCGATCCAGCAGAATATGCATCTCCACAATCTGACGGTAGATTTCAGCATAGTAGATACCCAAAATGGACTTGAATCCAGGATGTGCGACCATGACGGAAATGTACAGGTTCTGCAGCACGTTTCGAATCGACTTCCACAGCCGAATGTCAAAAAACAAGAGATAACAGACTCGAGCTCTCTTGCTCATGGGACATCCAAGCAGCTCCAGAACCTCAGGAGCAGCCCAATCGGGGTTGGTTCGTCCTCTCACCCAGTAGTCCGGGTTACCAGTCGTCAGAGGCGTATCTGGATCTCTTCCAATCCCGTTTCCAGCGTTACCAATCGGCTTTGTCTCTTGTTCAGGCACCTCAAACTCAGCCATGTTCTGCTGGTAGTCTTCGTACTCAGGGATATCACCCTCAGGAGTGAGAGCAGCCCGTTTCTCCATACGGTCAGTGTAGTTGGCAGTATCTGCTTCCATGTTGAAGGGCACTTCTCCAAGAAACTTGGCAGAACCGACTCTCCAAGGACGACAGAATGCTTTGCAAACGATATCTCGAATGGCAAAGTAGTTGCCCTGAATGGGGCACTTGGAAATGTCGTCCAGCCAGTGGATAATGGTATCGCACATTTCCTCTCTGAACGAGTCTCTAGAAGATCGAACAGAAGTAGCCATCTCGTTCATACCAGCCGTACTCGTAGGAATGAGCTTGGTATGAGCCATATCGGCCTTGGCGTCCATCAGATCGCCCAGTGAAGACGACACTCGCACAGTGGCTCTTCCATGGCCATCAATGTGCTGAGAGACCATTTTGCAAAAGTTGTCGTTCTTGCCGGTAGCCTTTTTGATTAGAATCTCGGCGTGCGTGAACGAGTATCGCTGGTCGTTCCACATGGACAGGGTGTATCTGGAGTCATCATGATCGTCTCGAGCTCCATAGACGGAAGGAGACAACTGAGAGTTGACAAAGTTGGCCAGAACCTGTTCAGCCTCGGTGAACTTGTAAATGGCCACGTCCGAGTGACTCAGCACATCAATGAGGTAGTCCATGGCTGTTTCGACGGTCTCCAATAGAGCGTCATACAGATCCTGAGGCAGATCAGAGGCGGTGAAGTTCTCAATCTCGTGGTACTTGCAGGAAAAGTGCTTGACCCACGCCTCCGGGTCGCCACAGTCACAAACACCCCCGTTGGAGGTAGGAGAGATGCTGACTGTGACCTGATGGTCCTGATGGTCCTCAGGGTTGAAACAGTAGGAACACAAGACACAGGTCTCATCGAGCCCACAGGTCAAACACCGGTATGTGGGCTCGCCCTTGGAGAACCGTCGCACACACGGACGACCCGGATGAGCCGGATCGTCTCGATTGTCGGCCATAATGTACTCTTCTTCATCTTCCGACTCACTGCCCTGGTCCTCCTTAGCTTCAGGACGGTCCGGAAAGAAAAGATTGAAGTACTTGCCGTCGTCGGAAGCCGCTAGGAACAATGCCCGTCGCAAATCGCTTCGCACCTTGTTGTCGTACTTGTTTCCAAACTTGCGTGGACACTCCAGCAGGTATTTGCGGAGCACTTTGTTAGAGAGAAGTAGGGGAATTTGGTTTTGTGATACTCACTAGACACCATGTTGAAAAAAAGGCACTCAAATAGGTCGTTACTAGGTCTGTAGGCGTAGTTGCAGTGTAGTTGTGGTGAGGTGTATTAGTTGAAAGACAGAGTTGGAGATGTGCTGCATGATCTCGAAAATACACTTTCTGAAACAGTGGAGATTGCCACTGACCAAGTGGCAAACGGGCGGCATGAATGGGAGTGTTTGTGTAATAGAGAAAGATTTCAATGGGCTACAATGGGTCATTTGAGACGTTTGGGGAAATTTGTGCACAGGTTATGAGTAACTTATTAGGGGTAGTTTTGCAATTGTGATCAGAGGGAGTTATAAATGGTATCATTAGAATCATAAGAGCGAGAAGATTCTGAATATATAATTATTTCAAGCCCATTACATACAAATATTGCAAGTCCTGTTCTCAGGTCTGCTTTACTTGAGGGATTACTTACGGAATCATTTCGCATGCTGTAAAAGTGGCACAAAGATCGGAAAATCGGAAATTAAACCATTCCGAATGTTACACAGATCCCATCCAATACCAATACCAGTCCACTAATTTTTTTCCCACCCAAAATTATTATTTTTTGCTCTTTCTCTATGGTTTTTTTTTAGTTGAAGCTAGACAACGCATGCGGAAGTTACAACTGAAGCCGCAAACGTGGCCTCCACGTCAGCTAGAGACAAGAGCAACATATTGGAGCAACCAGCAGCTCCTAGAGATCAATCTGGCAACTCGAAAATTCGAATTCCGCCCCAAAATTGCTCGAAAACCCGGGTTTGAAAAAACACGTTAAAACGGTTGACAATTTCACTGCTATGTGAATTAAGGTTTTGAAACCTCATAATTTGAAGCTCTCCAGAAGAGTCAAAACTGTTCAGATATGCTCAAAATTGAAGCTGCACTCTCCCACCACCTATACAATGCTCCAGTAAAAGTTTTAGCCCCCAGACACCTTCATTAAACAAAACAATAACGGTCCCAAAACGGCCCAACTCTAAAACCCTTCCTAAACCTAGATTGGGCCTTTGCCACCTGCATGAGTCACAAACCTAATCAGGGTAGGAAGCTTCACATATGGGGCAAAATTTTTGCAAAAAGAATGGAAAAAAGAAATAGCGGCGCCCGGTTTCGATCCGGGGACATCAGGGTTATGAGCCCTGCGCGCTTCCACTGCGCCACGCCGCTAATTTTCTGCCAGTTTAGAAAAAGTGGCCTAGGGGAGGTGATAGGAGATGACTAAGCCGCCGAAATTTTTGTGGATTTTGGACCTATCTAGGGGGTTTGAAAAGAGGTGTGAGTATGGGTTAGATAGAGAGAGGTCTGGTTGATACTTGAGAGTTGAATATGTGTCTTTGGGAGGTGTTTTAAGGTAGTTTATGGTGTTTGGTTGTGCAGTGAAAAGAGCCGTGCAATAAAGTCAAACGTTAGCTGTGGAGCTGGGTTTAAAGGTGAGTGCAGGGTTTGAGGTCGTTTAGAAAGGTTCTGAGATGACAGATACGTCTTGTTATTGGTGAAAAACTAAACTAGAATGTCTGTACAAGTATATTCTGTCATGTGTTCTACAGGCTATTGTTGTATTGATACAGCAACACCACCACTCACACCTAGCTACTAATACTTATTCCATTATTCAGGTATTCATTCATTTTATTTCATAATCAAACTCCTTACATACAACTCGACCTTGGGTCGTTATTGTTGCCAGAGTGATAGAAGAGCCCTAGGGCTGCTTACACTACATAAGCTGTCATAGATACAACAGCCTGCTCATTGGGTCCACTCTGACCTTCGGCCATCGCTCCTTAAACTGTCTTGGCCAACACATCCAAAGCCAACCGAATCAACGTCCGATCATTCTCATCCTCCACCTCTGGAATCACCTTTTCCACTCGCTTGGCGTAATCACCTGCAAACTCACAATCCAGCTTCACAGTGGACAGAAAGTTCAACCAAGTAATAACCAAATGCGTGTTACCCTGAGCCAGAGCCTCGTCACAAAGACCCTTGATGGTCTCCACATTTTTAGGAGAAGCAGGAATCGTCGTCACGGTAACAGTCTCCACTCCTTCTCTGCTAGGCACGTCTGGAATCTTGAGCTTGCTCAGCTGATCAGACAACTCATCAGGAATCATGAGTCGTTTCAGAATACCAACCATGGCAACTTGAGCGTTTTCAAACGGACACTCGGCAATAGTGTCAGCAATGAACGCAAACGAGATGGACTCGTGTTGCAGGTACAGAAGTCGTCCACAGAGCGTGTAGGCGATGTTTCTGATTTCAGGCAGCGGGGAAGAGGCTGAAATAAAGACCAGAAACTGCAGGTACTTGGTATACAAGGCAGTATCCAGCAGTCGCACCTCGGGACGCTCCATGTCCTTCAAAGTCCACCATCCCCAGAACAGCAGAAGATCTGTAATGGCAAAGGGAAGAGGTTCATTGGGAGAAGATCTGTGAACAAGATACAGAGTCAGAGAAACCAGTTGATCAAGCGAGATGTTCAAGCTGTGGTCACGTGTCTCCATCATGTACTGAGTTGCCAGCATCAACAAACCCTCCTGAGAGAGAGGAATCTCATCTGCATTGTCGTACATGCTGTAGTCGACAAAAGCACATGGGGAAGCGTCAGACAAAGACGATTTGCTGAATCCAGCAAGAGTATCGTCCAATCCACCCTTGGTAGCCTCCTGCACGTCCTCCTGGATCTCCTGGATCAAAGGCAAGAAGTATTCACTAGGATCCAGATCCAACGACAGCGCCAAAGTGCCCCATCGGTTGTAAATAGTGAAAACGGCACTACCCTTGGAGTTGGGGTTGTCGTACTTGGCTCTCTCGGCTCTGGGGAGTTCGTGGATCGAGTGTTTGATCTCTCGGAAGAGATTGATACTCCATCTGACAGCCACTCTATGGAACCATGAGTAGAAAAAGTAAGTAGACAAAGACTGCAGAATCTTAGCACTCTTGATCTGCTCCGTAGGGCTCATATCCATAGGATCCTCACCATCCATGCCCCAGTCTCTGATGAAGACATACACTCTTCTAGCCAGAATACCGACAATGAGCGGAAAGTGTCTAAAGAGAGCCGCATTTCGAGCTGCAAACATGAGAATTGCAGAAGCAGCAGATCCCAGGAACCGCGAAGGGTACTGAGTCTTAATCTTCTTCATGCACGAGCTCATGAGCTCCTCCAGCACGTGAAACTTGCACACCTCGAATTTTCGCAGACTTTCGGCCTGCTTGAACTTGATTTTGTCGTTTTCGGGTGCCCGCTCACACGTCAATGTGCTCAGAGTCTCGACTGTCTTGAGAAACAGCTCCTTGGGGTTGCCGTACTCCGCCAGGGTCGAAAACAGCATAATCAGCGGGTAAAACGTGGGATGGCCCTCCAGACCATTGTTGAAGTTGAAGTCCTCCACATTGAAGTACGGCAGCAACAGGGCCGGCAAATCCCAGCCGATTTCCTCGCAAATCCGAGGAGTAGTCCGCAAAACCTCCAACAAAGTTGTCAGAATCTTGACCCGGTCCACATGCTTGTACCGAGACGGGTCTGAGCAGTGGATATCGATGACGGTGGCGTAGGAGATGTAGTCGCCGGTTCGCTCAGCCTCCTTGGCTGCATCCTTGATGAATTGGCAGACGATATCGACGTCAATCTCGGAGTACGACGGTTCTTCTTCCTCGTCATCTTCCTCCTCTTCAGTATCGTCCTCGTCCTCTTCCACTGCATGTGTCACGTGATCTCCATCCTCCTCGCCCTTCAATTCCTCGCCCAGCTTGGCCAGGTCTTTGGTTTGGTCGTCCGTTAGTTGCATGCTGTGGTGTAGATGTCCATGTGCAGCAGAGGCTTTAGCCGTATAGACGTATAAAGTTCAGTGCCAAGAACACAATGGCACAAGGACACCTACAAGGATGGTGGTGTCTATGTGTTTTTTTGCAGCGCTCTTACACAATCACTGTCGTGGGTCATTTATTGACTGTTCTCAATTTTGCCACCTGCTAATCACTAGTACACACATGCTGTAAGGGTTCTGTGGGGTTGTGCACTATTATCATCGTCGTATACACACGCTAGCTATAAGTAGCTAGACCATAATAATAGATCCAGATTAATAACAGTGTACATAAATAGATATCTTACCGTCAATACACAACAGGCATTATTACTGCTTTTGTCGAAACCCACTGTTGTCCATTTTTTTCCTCAACCGCTAAACTCTTCCACAATCAGTAATAACACCGACAATGGTAAAATCTATGGAAAAAGCAATTCTTGCCTTGACTAACGTCTGACTGTGCGGGTAAAACTGCTTGTTTGCCGCCCCGATCAAACTTCACACGAGACAGATCGGCGTCCAGCGTCGTATTCACGTGACTATCTAGGAGTTTAAGCGATAATACGAAGATTGGGAATTCTCAGCTAAGTAGAGTTTTAAGTAAAAGACTAAGTAATTGTAAGTAAATGGAAGTTGATTTAACTCGATGGAAAGTGGTTCTAGGGAGTTGATATTTTGGCTGGGAACTCATAATGAGCAGGAGATTTACCAGGAAACATATGATTCGATTTGAAGTCCAGAAATACCAACTTCCGTCGATCTAAAACTGACGACGGGATGGAAACCTTAACCAATTTAAAGTATAAATAACCGCCAATTTGCCGCCTGAGAAGGGAAAAATCGAGTTTCCCAAAATCGATTTTTGAAGTGATAGACAATATCTCCTGAACAAGCTGATTCCAAATATACCCTCAAATCACCCCCATACCCACCACAACCCCCCCACACCTCCACTAATATATGTGCTTCACAAACTCTAAAATAAATAATGTGCATATCGGAAAATATCTTTTTTCACCACCCCACAACCATGAAACGAGACTCCAGCCGCAACCTAGTGCGTAGACGAGACGACGACAGTGACTCTGAAGATGAGTACAACACATTTCCCAGCTCAACGGCTCAAGATAGCGACTCTGGACCCGAGGAAATGAGCTCGTTATCTTTTGGTGCGATTCGAAACGCCCAGAAAAACATTGATGAGGAGGACAACGACAGTGACAGCGATTCTGGACCTGAAGAGAGCTCTGGAGGGTACGAGCGGGGAGGTTACAAGGGCAAGGGTAAAAAATCGGAGGAAGAAGGGCCCAAAAAGCGACTCAAACATGCTCCTTCTGAGGCATCGTCAAAGAAACGAGTCAGTGTCATTAGACCGATTCCTGGACTGACTATGACCAAGTCCGGAGCTGATTCTGCGTCACGTGACTCGAGGCTCTACAGAGATATCCGGTTCGATTCAACCTACGGTAAGCCCAATGAGGACCGTGTCAGAGAGGACTATGCCTTTTTGGACGAGTACAGAAGAGAGGAGATTGCCGAGTTGACTGCAAAGTTGAAGAAGACGGAGGAGTCGTGGGTTCGATCTCAGATCCAGACTCAGATCCAGTCTCTTCAGTCCAAGCTGAAGACTCTTGAGAAACGAGATTTCAGAAAGAAGGTGCTCAATGATCATCGACAGCAGCAGAGAGAACAGGCCAAGGACGGAAAGAACCCTTACTACCTGAAGCGAAGCGACCAGAGAAAGCTGGTGCTGACGGAGCAGTTCAAGACGATGAAGAAGAAGGATATTGATCGAGCTATTGAGCGACGACGAAAGAAGGTGACGGGTAAGGAGAAGAGGGATATGTTTAGTGGACGTGATTAAGTGCGAGAAAGTACGAGCGAAGCGAGTACTTCCGAGCACATATTCATTCGACAGAGCCACTTCCATGGTATAAAACGGTTAAAAGGTATTTAGCATAATTATTTTTATTTTCAACAAGACTTAGAATTGGAAGGAGTAGTTTACCTACCAAAGCAATATGAAGGCATAATATAGCAGTATGAACATTGCAAGTATTTTGTTTTATTTAATTTGATTTTATTTCAATTTTTCTCGAATATATTTCTGCTCCTGCTCCATCATCCATCCCCATCACACCTTAAATACTCCGGGGATAGTTAGCTCAACCATGCATACTTAGGATATTACTTCAAATCACTAATCTATCCAACATACACCGCCTTCCCATACGTCACGTGACTTCTTGTCACAAGACCGGAAAAAGATGCGCGCATTTCACTCAGATGCGAAAGATAGCAAAAGTTAGGCTTGCCTAACCCCACTTTTAACACAACTCTAAAGAAAAAGAGAGGGCGTGAGCTGGACAATTGGGTGGACGAATTGGAATAAAATGCAGTTCATTCGAACCGTCTTTGCCTGGAGATTCTTCCACAACAAAAATAATTCACATCTGACAACTCCCCATCCACCCACAACATATCTCCGACACCTTCAAAATTAGACTACGTCTGCAGATGTCTTAGTGCCTTGTCCATGATAAGTCTATGGCTGCTGCTGCTAAAATTCCCAGGATATATAATCCGGGGGTCCTAAACAACAGGCCCTATTTTTCTCCTTCTCCTCAACATAACACACAACTCAATGGACACAGAAACACTGCTGCATACAAAGACGTTTACCGAAACGCAGGTCTGGATCTGGGTGGTGGAGGTCATGGCGTTTATGGCCGTGGTCACGTGCACGGGAATGTGGGTGGCTTTTCGACCTGCTGTATTGAATCAGCAGAAACTGAGAGAGGGTCGAGCGTGATTGAGGATTACGATAATGAATGAATGCTTTATGACTTCTTTTTAGAGTGTTAGTGTAGTTAGAAAGGTGATGTTGGTTGCGTTGGGAAGAGCAGATCGAGACGAGTACAATGGTGTAGATTGGGAGTGTGTAGGAGCAGTATTGGAGGTGTGGTGATGCTTCATATGCTGGTATGACGACAAGCCCGGATATTAAAGCTTAACAAACAAGGTACAGTAAAGTTCCACCGTGTCATCCATTGTCCCAACTGATTAGTTGTATTGTCTTGTGAATTCTAACAAAATGTCTCCCAGAAACCCCACCACAATTCGCTATAAAGGGCACTTTTTGGCATTTTTTTTTCTCCAACACAAACACCTCTCGATCACTATATAACCACCCTCACCCCACACCTCCCACCTACCTTGATTCCCATTCTACCGACGTGTCATTAATCCCACCACCATTAAAGTTCAACGTGGTGATGTGCAGGAAGATAGATTATGACATGGTCGCTCTTTGTTGCAGGTTAGTGTCAGCCACCAAAAACTAGCCATGTACATGTTCGGACTCGGAAAGCTGATTTACGGTGAGTGCGGGGTGACACAGAGACACGACAGACACGACAGGTCACGTGACGCAAAACTAACACAGTCATTTTGCTGCTCGTCAACTCGGCGGCGATTCTCAGCGAAGATCGCTTTTTGAACAGAAGTGAGTATGGAGGGGAGGCCACGTGACATATTGAGGGGTCACGTGAGAAAAGGATATCACGTGAGACCGATTGGCTCACGTGACCGAACGAGTTTTTATGATGTGCAACTCGCGACCTATGGTCACTAGTGCTAACACAGTTGGATGGGGCTCGTCAGAACCAGCGGGATTCGGACAGTCGCAGGACCAGTCCATCAAGAACAAACTCATTAACTTGATTTCCGCCATTAGAACGTTGTTACGAAGTGAGTATGAGAGATGGAGAACAGGAGAAGGAGTACAGGAGTATGGAGGAGTGTGGTGATATCCAGAGTGTGTGGTGATACAGAATGTTGTTGGTTGCTCGATCAATGTCATCTTCATTGACTTATGATCATATCTATGGTATAAATCTGTCTACCACTGATCTGATTGTATATCAATGACATGTGGTCAACGACATGATCCCTAAGAGAGCTCCAAGAGAGTGCCTAATGAGAGTGCTATGTTTATCACATGAATCAAGTTTCATTGGAACTACTGCATCAAGTAACATGATAAGGATCAAGTAATGGGACAACACTGAGAACCACACGATAACAAAGGCTGAAGTTGCTAGATAGTGGACATGAGTTGGGTGTTTCCCCAAGGTCTATTACTGAATTTCTACTCCAGTCCTGATGCTCTTCAATTTTTTTGGTTGGACACTTTCGGACTACGTCCTCAAATGTCCTCCTGGAGTGATCGTTTAGGCCGGAAACTTCTGACTACGTCCCCAGATTTCCTCCACAAATTCTAACACAGTCCCCCTCATCATAGCAAACACCCTAGTCATCGTCTACGAAGTCGTACTCGGCTAACATCTATAAATACAATTGATTGTGCAAATACATAAACCGTCCTCTAAATTAGACGTTATCCTTCTTCTCCAGCGTGTTGTATCGCAGGAACTTCTCAATCAGATCCACGTGAGTGAGCTGTGTTAGTATGATTAAGCGAGTTGCATCAGCAGACCTTGATACTGCGTCTTGCCTGGAAAGGGTATTTCCTTTTTAGACTTGATGGATATGCTTTAAGGTGCCCGGTTTAAGATCATGTTTTAAGATGAGATTTCAAGGCAGCTTAGTGAGTGAGTGTGATCTATCAGTTGAACAAAGGAAACTGCTCGGGTATGAGACGCCACCGCCGTTTCATTCGTAATGAACACAGACACAAACTCCACACACTGCATTTGGATCACGTAACCCATTTCTAGAGATATCCCAGTCATCACCCGAAAATGATGCCGGAAACGGATCGGAAACGTATCTGAATACGTGTACAACACTCCCCAACTCTCTAAAACACCATCCATCACCTGTTTGACGCCTCACATCCAGTCACACGACCTGTAACCTCATAACCACTGTATCCTGGTATCCACAGATCCATCAAATCAAATCCTTCAAGCGCGACTTTTGAACCAGACGACCTGGGTCGTTTAGTTACTCAGCCACAAATCTCACAGATACCAGCGTCTTCACTCTCTGATACTCACAATCATTCGTCGACAGCAGTATCGCTTCAACTCCAGCTTATCCAAAGCATCTCCCTCGCTCATATCGTCCTGGAGATAAGTCAGATAAGTCTCCCACTTATCGCCGACGACCTTGCCGCAAGAAAAACATCGCACTGGAATAATCATGTTGTGTGTTGTTGAGGTAGCGTTGTGTGGTCTGTGGTGCTGGGAGTAAAATTTCTAAATTTCAAATCTAATTTTCCATCTACATGACACTGCATGCTGCGATTAATTTTTTTCAGTGGGCACAAACTTTTTTTGCACACTGCACCACACACTACACCAACATGAACCTGGAGTACGAGATCAGCCCTCCAATGGGCGGCATCCTGCCCAACGTCAAGCCCATTTTTTCGGCCGACAAAAAACACCTGTTTGTGCTCTTTGCCCATGAGCTGAGAGTCTACCTATTCAGCACCCAGCGAGTCGTGGCTCGTTGCCGTCTCGACACTTTGCACGCCACGGATCTGTTTCTGGAGGAGAAAAAGCACCGGGTGTGGGTCGCCTCGCGAGCTGGGTCCCTGCAGTGTGTCAACTGGAAGACTCAGAGCATCGTGGCGTCTGTTTCTCTTCCTCTGGTGATGGAGCGAGTGTACGGAGTCAAGGCTAACGACGAGGCCGACAAGATTTCGGTGCTCGGTCTGACGTCCACCAAGTTCTGGAAGGACGGCAAGAACGCGGATCTATTTGATGCCGACGGAAAGGTGGTGCTCAACACGGGAGCCAAGAACGACTACCACTACAACATTGAGGACTGGGGCGAGGACTACGTGCTGACCAACCATGTGTTTGAGGCACATGTGACTGTCGGATCCGACACCCCCACCCTGCGACGAATCACATCCACTACCAATGAGGCCACCCACTCGGCTCTGTCGCTCAAGGGTGAGTATCTGGCTCTGTACCAGCTCAAGGCCGCGTCTGTGAAGCTCGTTCAGTTTGAGGAGTCGTGGCTGGAGACTGATGTGCACTCGGACATGGAGCTGGCTGCTGACGGTAACGTCAAGAACCTGACTGACGGTTCGTCTGTTGCTGTTTCGGACTCTGGTCTGGTTGCCATTGGTTTCACCTCTGGTACCATCGAGATGTTCTACGATATTTTCGGCTCTCCCGACGCCGAGCTGGATGAGACCACCACCACAAAGAAGAAGCGAAAGAGCAAGAACACCAGATACGTGCGTCGAGCGCTCAGATGGCATGCAGATGCCGTTCTCACTCTCGCCTTCTCTCTGGACGATAACTATCTGTTGTCTGGAGGTCGAGAGCGAGTCCTGGTCTTCTGGCAGCTCGATTCTAACAACACCCAGTTCCTTCCCCGTCTCGGAGGACCCATTACGTCCATCACTGTTGATCCCACAGGTGAGCTGTATGCTCTCAACCTCGAGGGCAAGGAGCTGATTGTGCTGAGTGCGCTGGATCTGCTGACCCGTCTGCAGGTGTGTGGTTCCAACATTGGTTTCGCCAACACTCTGGGATACCCTGCCAAGGAGTCCAAGAAGATGGCTCGAGTCAAGGGCAAGAAGACGTACCAGCCCTCCAACTTCTCGTGCATGGCCAAGATCCACCCCACCAAGCCCAACCACCTGTACGTGTTCACCGGCTCTCGAGCCCAGATCCAGATCTACGACATTGCCGAGAACCAGGAAGTGGCCAAGTTCCAGGTGGCTCCTGCCGTGCAGCTCGGTAAGGTGCGAGGCGAACTCAAGAACAAGGACGCGGAAATCACCTTTGTCGAGTTCTCCGAGGATGGCCAGTGGATGGTCACCGTTGACGAGCAGACCAACCCCAAGCTGGACTTTTTGATGAGCACGGAGGATATCGTGTGCACTCTGCGGTTCTGGAAGTGGAGCAACAAGGTGACCTCCAAGCCTGGGTCTGCTGAGATGCAGGGCTCGTGGCAGCTCACTACCAAGGTGGTGAACCCTCACAACGCTCGAGTCTTGTCGCTGCTTGCTCATACCGTCAACGGAGAGCCCCAGTTCAACACTCTGTGCAAGAACGGCGCTGTTCGAGTGTGGAAGCACTCTGTTTCGTCTTCTCACACCGGATCCAAGGTGACTTGGTCTGTTCGAAACATGATCTCTCCCTCTCCTGCCGACCTGCCCTCTGGAGCCATGGCTTACTCTGAGGACGGTTCTGTTCTGACCGTTGGAGTTGGCGAGCAGCTGACTGTCTACCGGGCCTCCAACCTGTCTTTTGTCACCGAGCTGCCCAACTTTATCGGCTCGCGAATCAGAGACATTTACGTGATGCGACAGAACCTCATTTGTTTCTCCATGCAGCGGCTGGCCGTGTTTGACCTGGTCCAGAGCCGAGTCATGTGGTCTGTTGAGATCTGGCTGCCTCTGAATGGACACAGATACGTCGCCTTTGACGCTCCCCGAAACAGATTTGCCTTTGCGGTTAACGTCTTTGACGCCAACCACACTTGCAGTGCTCGAATCATGTTCATGAGCCCCAAGTCGCCCGGCCCTCTGTTTGTGCAGTCGCTCAAGGTGGCTGCTTCGTCGCTGGAGTTCCTGCCCAATGGAAACCTCGTGGTGGTGGACACTTCTAGCAACATTCATGTGCTCAAGGAGACCACTTCTGAGGAGACTGAGGAGGCTGCTGCTACCAAGGAGATCACTCAGTTCACTCTGCCGGAGTACAGAGAGACCAAGACGGTGCATATTGGAGATCACAGAGAGGAGATTCTGATCGACTCGCAGGTGGCTGCGTTGAGCATTGAGAGCTTTGACAATGTGTTCGATGGAGCTGACTCGATGGAGAGTATGTTTGATAGATTGGCGGGGGTTGTGGCGGGTAATGAGTAGATATGAGCGAAGCGAATATCTTCAACCGTCATAACAATAGCCATAACGTGAGCCAATGTGGCAATCAGGTGCATCTTGAAGAGGGACGTTACAAGCACAGCTGTTGTGTTTGTTCAGCATGGAGGATACCTAAGGGTGTATATAAGCATAGAAACATTAGATATTAATTGCAAAAGTGAAGTGTAGTTTGAGAGTCCTGGCAGTCTACAAAGTATTTATATTCAGATCTAATGGGGCTCGAAGTGAAGGTGGCGAAACAGATTCACATGATAGCTGAGTGTTCTGATACTGTGGGATGTGTATGACCTAATTTATCTCTCTGGGTGGGGGTACAGTACGATACAGATACGCAAAACTACATGTGTTTTGCTAGCTACTTGTATTAAAGGTCAATTTGTTAATTTCTATTTCTATAATAAATCATTGTTATATACTTGCAAGGATTCGAACCTGCATGTTAGGGCAAGCGCTTACTCCTGCTTCTTCTTATCTCGCTTAGTTAATCTCCAAATGAAGAACACCAGCAGTCCTGCGATAACAACCAGGGGAAGTCCCAGTTCAGATTTAGCCACGGGGCCAGTTTCGGGGAGTCTGTATTAGTATTAATAATTAAAAAACAAGCAAAAATAATAAGAAAAATCGATTATTCGAATCAATCAACTTCATACTCACTCACATCTTCTCAGGCTCGGTCATGGGTTTTCCAATCTCCGACGACCAGCCGACGGCTCTCTCAAAACCATTTTTGCCCTCCTTAAAGTCCAAAATAGCCTGGTACGAGTCTCTGTCGTTGACCGACACAAAAGGACCTCGCTGGACAATACCCTGGTCCAAAATCTGGCCAGCCACCACAATGATCTGGGAATCAGAGTCAACAGAAGGTGTGAACTCAACATTCTCGCCCTCAGGCTCAAAGAAAACCACCTCGTTAGTGTCAATCTTCTCTCCCTGAACTTCAGCAGTACCCTTGAGAACATACATCAGAGCATTGAAGCCCTGGGGAATCTCCTGGGTGATCTTCTGACCTCCATAAAGAGACTTGTTAGTGTAGTAATCCAGGTACCAGACGGGGGTGTAAGCCAGATCTTTGACTGAATCCACACCCAGAGCTTTTCCACTGATGACCTTGACCAGAACTCCGTCTTCTCGTTTACCAACGGGAATATCCTTGGCCTTAAGATCTCTGTATCGGGGCTCCACATCCTTCAGCTTCTCGGGCAGATCCACCCACAGCTGAATGCCCTGTGTATCGTCTTCCTGGGGCATTTCAGCATGCATAACTCCTCTACCAGCAGTCATAAACTGCAGATCTCCAGGCAACAGAGCTCCTTGAGCACCAGTGAAATCCTCATGGTTCATCTGACCCTTGAGAATGTACGTGATGGTCTCCTGACCTCTGTGGGGGTGATCAGGGAAGCCTGCGGTCTTGGGGACATTGAAATGATCGAAAAGAACAAAGGGGGAAAAGTTTCGGGCCCTTCGAACGCCAATGGCTCGTCGAACAGTAGCTCCCACTCCTTCGGGACGCTCCTGGGCAACAAATCGCTGTGCAATCTTTCTCGTAGTCATGTTGATTGTTTTTTGTGTAATTGTGGTTTGACCGTCCGCTTTGGCTGTATATATAAGTGCATCGGCCTCGCTTAGCAACTCCACAGTCATGCATGATTGATGCACGCTAAACGCTTGGTAAAAAGTTGGTACAAAGTTACTGTCTCGTTAGTCATGTGGAGAGTGCTAGAAGGGTATTGGGGTGCTCACACGTGATACATGACGTGATATATGATGCTGCAGAAGCTTTTCTATACCCTTTGAGCCCCGATCACCTGCTATCACGTTTGCAATCTCCCCCAATTCTAAAACACCCTTATATGCATTAACGTTCTCAACCTGCCCAATGTGAAGATCGAAATTTGCAAGCAAACTTTGGGAGCAAAAAAAAAGTCCAGATTAGGTTAGACCTAACTAGACCCAACAAATTAGTTGAAGATAGGAATTTCTTGATATCGACTCTGGCATGGACTCTGAGAAGGAGTTTGAGCTGCTCAACGATGCTGTAAACGACTTGTCTGCAAAGTTGTAAGAGCCTACAACCCTATGGGTTTTACAGACCCTGGCTCTGAGTACCAGGTACCAGGTACCAAACACCTGCAGAATGTCAAGGAGTTGGAGACCTCATCCAAAGGAGTGAAAACTATGCTATCGCTATTCTAAGAGACTCTTTACATACCTGTAGTCTAACTGTCTCTATAATTCATGTATCAACATCTATATATATCTGATACTCACTTTAGCAGACGAAGAGAGTCCCAAGAGCCAGCATATCACCGACGGAAGAAGTTCTCAACCGAGAGTAGATTTGTTGGTGATAAGATAAAAGAAAAATGGCCTTTCCCAGAACAGGAAGGTGGCACCGTTGTGTTTGTCGACCAAGGACTTCCCGATACAAAACTTACTAAACTTCAAGCCATCCCCAATTGCCTAGGAGAAATGGCAGACGTCTGATATTTAAATTATTATTAATCCAAGCGAGGGGACTAATACTGTGGATGTGGCTTCTTTGTAGGAAGCATGTAGGGCGAGATATATTGGGGTTAATACTGGAGAGTACGGGTACAGTACGGTAGCGTATAACACTTCTATATATGTAGAATATATCCAAATACCAGGATGCTGGTATCAGTCGTTAGATATACAAACAAAAAGGTTCTATTGGGATTTGCACACCCAGGCGATGCGGTTGGTACAGTGTACCATACCAACAAACTAGTATTCAGACAAACCCTTCGCATATGAAGAGAGTTGTGAGAGTCAGAACACTCCCCACAGATCAAGCCTTTGTACCGAACGGTTCTAGTGAAATAGGATTCATTAATTCTCAAATTTTCAAATTTCAAAGCCGTTGGGATCGCATTGATAAGAAACCTTAAATATGAAGTTCCAAATTTTAAACTTGGTACTTTGGGGCATAACCGCATTGGGTGTCAAAAGTCGTCTAAAACAAAAACAAAAGCCGAAAAAGATACCGAAACTCCACATCCACCTTGTATCCATACAGCGGTAACTTATAGGGCTACAGCAGTTCCCCATTGATTCCGTTTGTGGGCCACAATCTGGAACCCCACTCATCATGTGCTACCCCTCAGATAAACCCACGACACTTGGCATGTGGGAAGTCTAAGGCTTTACTCACGCCACTAGCTTGCTTCAATAAAAGCCGTGCTGACACCTTGGCAACACCTATGTGACCATTGGTAACATATGCAGCTAAGGCTGTGCTCTCTTTCTGTAATTACAATAGTACGTGAAGAGTACTCAAATCCAGGGGAGTGTTTTGATATAAATTAAGCGCTATTTACTCACAGCAATATATATCACAGTAACTATCTTTCGTATCGCGCGCCGATCATGCACTGGCCAAATGGGGCTATTTATCAAAACCTTAAACCTAACACTTTATTGGAAGATTTCATACGTCTTGTAATTAGCACACTGTTTCTAGCGGGAATCGATCTCAAAGTCTCTCTACGGGAATTTCCCACTCGGCCACGAGCTTGGACTCCTGCCGCCATATTATATGAAGCCTTGCCACAGAACGGGGCGCCATCTTTCTGCATATCTAATAGTAGCGTTGAAATGCTTGATTTTTGGGGATCATTTTGATATTAATGAAGTTGCATTTACTTTCTTAAAACTCGAACAAGGGTATGTCGTAAAAAACAATATTTTTTCCAGGCTCTTAACCGAATGGGAAAAGTCTCGTTAGTGACAGACCGCGATTTCGAACCCCAGGAGGACCAGTGCACATACTGGCTAATCGACCAACCGTGCACCGTCGTAAGAGAGAAACATACGAGTGTGGAATCAACTTCCTTCCCAACCTACATCCCTTAATAGTAACTGTCACACATGGAATGTTGTTAAGAGGAAAGACTAGGAGTTTCCAGTCCAGACAGGGCTATTTGAGGGAAATGCCCTCTACCACTTGTACAACACCACAGCCGCAAGTTCTGCCGATGATCAACAGCTCTTGCCAAAAACTTGTTAAATACACTGAACAATTGAAACTTAGGTATGGATGTAAAACTCGAACACAACCACCACATCTAGGGTGCTCTTCTGGATGACATCATGTTAACAAATAGACGATTTTGGTCATCACCATTGTAGCTCAAAAACTACAGCAAGAGTGCTACCGCAGTTTTGGCAAAAGCTATATTTTCAACCAGACAATAGCTTCCCCTTGAACCAATTTTTGCTCCTCACTCAGATGTCGAAACACCCTGTTCAGGCTTTGAGCGGGACTGCATTGGAATCTAGTTGTTGTTAGTAACCTGCTGTTGTTGTCAACATCCTCAAGATCTTTCTAGTTGATGATACAATTCGGCAGTGAACGAGAGAAGCAGTATGGGCGTAGGGATCACAGATAAGAAGTACAGTAGTATGTTTAATAGCATGTAGACTTGTTGCAAGTAAGTAATAAATTTTCAGCTTATGACAGACCCGTAGATGGTTCGTACGAGTGCCATACTGTTTGTGGCCTTGTTGTGTAATGTACATGAAAAGCATTGAAGTCTTACACAAGAGACTATAGTGCGTACGGTAGTAGCGACACATTACCGGAACCTCCCTTGGTACAATATGCTCTACTGAGAAACTAGCGTTGTTTAGCTATAAGCAGTGGCCACCAAATGATGCAGGTTTCCTCAAAATATGACACTCCGCAGGCAATTATATTTGTAATATACAATCGTACCATCATAACATGTTGCAGTAGATTAAAATATGCTGGAACGCTTTGGACTACTGGTACATACCAGCACTACAGTAGACACTGTGAAGGCTCAAAGAAAACCACAAATGACATTTTTGGCACTGGAAGTGTGTTTTTATAAATGTCTAAATGTTGTCAAGATGTCCCAGAAATCATAATCCATATTATGAAGGGGCTATTTAGTTCATCTCGCTATGGTATGTCTGACTGGAACGACCTGTTCAAGTCCTACTTATAGCTAGGACTACTGATACCATGTTCATAGTATGTGAACAGACCGTTTTAGTTTTTCTTTTCAAAGAAAGAACAAATATCTCTTCAAGAAACGGGAGAACTGGCAATTACCATGCCTGTTCTGAATTGTCAAAACAGAAGCCTATGGTATAATACACGGTGACAATGGAAGTATTTCCGTGTCTCCTTCTTGAAAGGTGACATCCTAGTCTATCTCGGGCCCCACCATTACCGAGGTATTCTTTGTAGCCGTGCCAAGGGTTATTATACCTCATCTCTTGTTCCTGTTAATGGCTGTATCTACCCTGTAAGTAGCACCGTTGTATTTACATTAGGTTTACCCCTTCTAAGACACTATTAAACTAACCCTCAACTGTCAAATGCAAACCTTAACAAAAGAGTGTATGGTGCAGTACCTCAGATGTAGACATTGAGACTCCAGCTCTATGAATATGAACATTTGCAATTGTATTACTGTACTCATTTTCGAGCCTCCAGAATATCCCTAATTTAACACAAAGCCCTATCATTGCTCCTTTAGCTAAAACGATGCTATCTCAACCCACCAGATACTCCACCCTACCTACCTGTAATAACCACTATTGTATATAAACCCACTTTCCACCTATTCGCCGTATTATACCCCTGGTTCTACCCTATTTAGTCTACTATATATTCTATACCTATATACAGCATTCTATGTTCCATAAGTGTTCACCTATAAGTGTATTGTATGATCTCAGAACAGGCCTTGCACTCATCTCATAAGAATCCATCTTAGTTCATCAGATAGCGACAGTCGCCTTTTCATATGTCTATATTTATTTATATTTATTTTCAATTGATTTATTTATTTTAAATTCAATTTAATTACTTAATAATCATTCACACTTGCAATTCACGTATATGGAAATTGCTTTTTGCACATGGCTGAGCACTCTAACACTATCGTCCGGTTTGTACGTTACTATAACACCCGGCGGGGGCTGTTTTATCTGAAACAGCACAGCTCATTGTTGACCACTGTGACATGCACCGAAGACTGGTGTCTGCAAAACCGAAGGCCTGAGAGCAGCGGCAGAAAAAGAAATTAAAAAATAAAAAACAATAAAAAAATGAAAAAAACTGAAAAATTCCACAAGCAGCCATCCGATCGGGTGGAAAAACGCGCAAATGGAGATAGAAAAGTCACGTGACTTATACCGCGTGGCCCTAGTAACTCACGTGATAACATCTTATGACTGTGGTCACATGACCCCGGCCCCACTGCTCAAAAAAGCCGAAACCCCGCGGACACCTCGAAACTTCTAAACGTGCACAGACTCTCAAAAGTCAGCCCATTTTTTTCAAAGGCCTGTACATATCCGTTGAACCTTGAGCTAGACTCTGGCGGTTTTTGTAGGAGATCGGCTGGACGAAATGGAAAACTGAGTGGATATTTAGAATCAGCAAGACAAGACGAATAAAACTGTAGTGGTTTTAATCTGGTATGATTCCTAGAACACCCTCAAATATATTGTCTCCAACTCTAATCTAACACCTATTGTGCATCTCTGAAAAAGGTTTGTGTTGCGAAAAGCAAAAACTGCGGCTGAAAAACACAACTTGTTCTTTGGCGGCCATCGCGCAGCCCGCATGCCGATGGTTGAAACCGGGGTGTCTGAGGTGTATTTGATTGAGTTTGTGCTGATTGGGGCGAGGTGGGGGAGGACAGTACATAGCACAACAATGATAGTAGCTAGAGGAAAACTGATTAGTGGGTTAAAGCTGGGAGTTCCACGCGAGTACAATGGTATATTGTATGATGTGTTTTAGATGTTATGTAATCAACGTAACCCCATTTTATCATTTTGGTGTTAACTTTTTTTTCTAAAGACGTAGATTTTTACGCTTTTTTTCTCTCACCCGTGGAGATACCATGCCCAACATCTCCCTATGCAATCTACTCAGCCCTGGGTCATGTCTATACGTTGCTGTTGCATATCATTGCTAAGCACAGGTCATGCCTAGAATGTCGATGAGCTGTTGAGATAGGGCTTCAGGAAGCTAAATTAGAGGCGATTGAGGTGCAGCCGACCGTGTCAATGCACTTTGACCCGTATTACTCTTTGGCTACTCCGTGGAAATGGTGCTACTTGTAGGCTGAACAGGGAATTACTGTATTAAGCTGATAACCAGGAGAGCTACTGGGCTGTATGGTTGATGAGGTGAAACAGTAGGCCGGGAGTAGTATCGTGGGAGTTTTTGGGCAACTTTGGGCGAGCTTTAAGGATGTTATTGTGTTAAACTTGAATAAAGTGGGGAAATTAAAATCTCGTTTTCTGAGCTCAGTTTTGATCAGAAATGGGCCAAAAATGTACTCAGAGACACCCCCACACCCTGTGCATCTACTCATCACTCTTTGGAAGCTCCTGCGCCTTCCCTACTTCCGGTACCGGTCTGCAGCGCACCCCGTGTAGTGTTAAGCTCTCGTACTAGCAAATAGACAGTGCCTTAGTTTGCCCAACTGATGACCTAGCTGAAAGCGGTATTTCCTATTTGGGCTGTAGACACTGTATACTGATTACATAAGTGCTTACCGTATTAGGAAAAAGCCGTACAAAACACTGATAAGCTACTCAAACACGTTCCCTCATCTCCATAGCATGTATCAGATAGCTACTAGGGTACTCGGAGACTATTATAGACCACAGCATGTATCCAAATAGTCCAGGCTCTTGGAGTGTACATATGTCTAATTTTGAGATTACGAGTGTGTGATGGAAAGTCCTAAAAGTCCAAAGATTTTTATACCAGAATACTCCCCTGGTTGAGACGAGTACTTTGCACCTACCAGTTTTTTTCCAGTTGCTCAGCAATACCCTCAACCACCCACCATTTAACCACACCGTTCTACTAGTCTAGCTCTCCCGTATTCACTAGTGCAGTCCAGGCAATAATCAGGTGATTTTTTGTGCCTAGTGTATTTCTGAAGCTGTATTTTGTTGTTATTATTAATGTTTTTATTAATAACTATTTAGTTCCTAGTTTAGTTTGATTTAAGCCCAATTTATCCATCTTTGTTTTGCTTCTCCATGAAATTGGACAAAAAAAGATACTCACAGAATTTCAAGATTTTTCAAAAAACCGCTCAATCTGCTTCACAAATAATCAGGCCATATCTCTCTGCAGTAGTTGATCACTTTGCAGTAGTAGAGACTACTGTAGAGTCCTTACATATTTAGTGGTGTCTAGTTAACAGTACGGTTAATCAGCTGCAGAGTAGCTATTAGATTGATAGTGGTACTGCTGGAACCGCTGAGACGCGGGGAGTCGAATGCTGGAGTCTGTTTTCCCGTGGGAGGACTATAATACTGGTTAAGGGTGGATATCTATAAATATAAAGTTTATCTGGGGAAACGATGGAATACGAAGACTTGGATATTGGAAGTATGACGAGTGTGATCAAAGAAGCAACTGTCACGTGTCGAAATCATGGTAAAGTGAAATTGTTTTTGTTTCTTTCTCTGATTTTATTGCTTGTTTATTCACACCTTACAGTACTTGTACTTGTGCAAACACTATATAGGGGCAGTATACTAATACACCAGAATAGACTGTTTCACATTTTAGCACTCAGCAGAGTCGATAACGTGCTGTATCAGCCTGAAAACTGCCCGTGAGGCTCATCAGAGACACAGGGCTTATTATGAGACACACTGTACACTTGTGGTATCGTCCACTGCCTGTCTGTTTCAGCTGCGTGGTAGAGACATGAAATATGGATGAAATGTGGAGAGCGTCTGTGGAAATGAGACAGAGTGTGCAGGCAAATGTTTATTCAAATCTACGTAAGCAAATACAACTTTTACTTACCTCAAAATTGTAGATCTTATACAAGTTAGTGAGTATATACGCTAGAGCAAGATGGAGTTCGTGGTTATAACCGCGTCACCTCCAGCTTCAATACGAGCTCAAAAAAATCACACCCACGTAACTACAACAAGCTCAAAGATTCATACAATCACGATAAGCAAAACACCACTCAAGACAACCTCGGCATACTCTTTCTCTCATTGTATCCACTCTATATTTGCTCACCTGCACTCTCCTGACGCCGTCCTCACGTGACCCAAGACCCGCAATACGGTGTGCATGTCCGACAACTCCGGCTTCATGCAAGGTTATACGTGGTTGCCTTGGGCATGCATTAGTCAGCCTAAAACTGTGGCTAATTTTTAGTGCTTACTAAGAATACAGCTTACTAACACATCCAGGTCACATGACAGCAACTCTTGTCCAAACTCTTGTCTAACTCTAGCTTTGGGCAGCTTTGATGCCAAGCTCTGAGCCCGCCAAGAGCCAAGGGAGAGGCTTGGCAAACCTTACTCTTAAGGTTAAATCGCTAAACTCTCGCTTAGCCGAGAGAAAAGGTCGTGGTAGAAGTGAAGTGAGGAAGTAAAATACGACGGAAAAAACACGGGTAGACGGGTAGCTACACCCGCTTAATAAGCGACATACAGCAGCCCTTCTGTGTCACCAATATCTACCCTACTGTCATCACTGTGCATGCGCCGGATCTGGTTACCCGATCTGGAATATACTTGCAATTATGTGCTTCTGTGTAGGTGCTTGTGCTTGTGTGTCTGTGTTTGTGTGTGCGACACGTGACTCGCATCATCTCGTATTGATCTGACAATCGATCGACAGTGCATGAGCCGTTATGGTGATCTTTCCATGTGATAGTGAGATGACAAGTCAGGTGACTTGTTTAGGGGAGATGCGTGTTCATAGATTATATAATCATATATGTAATCACATCGCAGTCACGTGAGTACCATATAGCTTGTGTGTGTATTGGCTTAGCTTAGCTTAGGGTAAACAAGGGTACATGGAGCCGTCCATCCAGGTTGCATGCGCAGAGAAGTTTAAAAATGCATGGCTATAGTAAGTCACGTGACTTGGAATCCTGCTGTATACCTATATTACACCTCCCACAGGTTTATTACTGTTCTAACAAGTCTATAACAGGCACTTTCACTGGTATCTTACACCTCTTCATATGTCTCATCTACCCCAGTAAGATTTTCTTTTTCAGCAATGTGAAACATTTCTTTTGCAAACTTGTTTTTGTGTCTCAGCTGCATGCTACCGGCGCAATTACGGAAAGCAGTCATGTGATTATTAGTAAGCGGACTGTAAAATGGAAACGGCCATATCTCGACAAAGAAGCACCTCACATGACTTAGGACTTCACCATTCTTCTCGCACGCTCTCTATGGACATTTTGATTACATAAACACCTCCTCCACTCGGTTACTCCAACCGAAAGTGCAGATCTCGCTAAATGTCTCAGTTCTAGATCTAAGGTTATTCGATCATCATCAAAGACTCCGACGGAACGGGATGCACTGCAGATAAACGAGAGACGGAGAGCTGAAAAATGTCTCTATTTATGGGTGCATCTGTGAGTGCTGGTACCCCTTGTTCCTATCTACATCTCCACCAAACCTAAAGTAAACAACAAGATTCTCCCAACTCTATACTTTAAACCGGGACTCTACTCAACTAAACCTAAACTATGGTTCTGCCACGTCACATACGACTCCTCCCACAATAAAAGTCAATGCGAGTAGATCGCGATGTGGATTTGTATAGACACGCAGTAGACGGCACCACAACAAGTGGGATGTGATTAGCAACACTTCTCTGTATGTTCGGCACAACTCGACGAAAAGTGAGGCCAGCTAAAAATAAACAAAACATCCAGCCTTGTGAGTTTACGACAAATCCAACAATACCATTCTTTCCGTGATCCCCAGGTCAGACAATTCAAAGACTGGGATTCTTGTTTTCTGGGCGAAATCTAACTTACCGAATAGTTACCCAAACGGGAAAATTGATATTGTAACAGACGCGGACGATCGCGGCGGGTCCAATCCGACCTCTGGATTTCCAATCCATCCACTCCACACAATGTTACCCCCTTCTGTTCCTTGCTAAAACCATATCTCCAGCCAACCTTACTCCACGGTTCTTTAAAACCTTATAAAGGGCCACAAAATCGAAAAAAAAAAAGGATTAAAAAAATCGAAAAAGTTTATTTTACAAGGCTTCTGGAGAATTGTGCAACCATAACCGATGGCGATCACGTGACAATAAAGAACTTACCAATCACGTGACGCATCTTAACCGCAGTAGGCTTCAATGACCCGTCGGGCCGACTGTGGAGCCCTATGCGATGGATCGGTTGGTTAATAAATGGTCTGTGTCACGTGTTTTCAGTCACGTGTTGATTACTAAGTAGCAAATATTTTTTTACCAAGCGCTCACATGACTTACCGCACGTGACAGCATGACTACCTTCCCTCCATTTCATTGGTAAATAAAGCTGTTGGGACAATAGTTTAATTTGCATATATATTCTTATTTTCTTTTCTCCATTTTCCATATAAAATATCTCCGCTATGCTAAAACAGACTCTTTGGTCTAAACCACCGCCTCTTTGTGATCATTTTGATACCAAAAAAATAGTGTTAAAGACGGCTGGCCGATTCGCAAAAGCAACTTTGCAAACCTAGGCTAAATAGTGGACAAGCTCAATCGAGGTGAATTTACCCGAGTAGCCCACTACAGTACCGCCCGTAACCTTAACTATGTTCAAGTAAGGGGAGTCAGTAGAAAAGGGCCATTATTGGGCGATATAATATTTGAAAAGAGGCTATATAAAGTGGCCTGAGGATGGTTGGGCGGTGTACAAGTCATGTGACTTAAAATCCAGCCTACTTCAATTCAATCTGAGCCTGGGAGACTGACCCCTATTTCTCCACCTCAACCTAACATACTCTATTCAACTAGTCTTTAAACAAACCTTGTCTACCGTAGTGAGTCGGAGGAAAACGGTAGAGCTATGAGAGGGGCATTTCTGGATTCTACATCACGTGACGAGCATTTTGCATACCAAAAAATTGCATTTTGAGCAACTTCATCTCCCAAACCTTCACCCACCCATTTTCTTGTCTCAGAGCTTGTATGAGATCTCAACAGGGTTCAGAGTGGGAAACAATGTGTTTTTGAATCGGACGTATTCTCACTAAAAACCGGCCCAAAAAGGTCATTCTACTACCAACGTGATCCCCCAGACCATATGATTCTCATTATGTAGTAGCATCACGTGATACAGACCACATTCACTCTGAATCTACACACTCCCCCTCACTAGCGCCAGATCTACATTCCAATACGATAGTCGATACGAGAATCGAATTGAGTTGGGTAGTGGCGGTTCAGGGTTCGGTAGGGTGTCGGTGGATGTAGATTTGGGGCCGTACCATCAACAAGTTTATAGATAGCGAGGTATTGGGGTAGAGTAGGAGATGTCTATTTGAGAGTGTGTGAGGTGAGAAAGGGAAGAGATTATTACATATTCCGAATACCCTGACTCAGGGCTATCCAGCCATATGCTCCGTATGCCTGCAGCTCTTACGTAACCCCAAGAAACCCTCCACTAAACCCCTCAACTCCTTCTCACGAAATTCCGCTCTACTTGTTACTAAGCACCGTTTCAACTTGCAGAAACCTTGACCGCCCATGTTTATTGTTATTATTGACCTGTGGGTATAAATAATACACATAAGTGCGTGGCTCAGTTTAGATCCTATAGGCGTTTATGTTTTGGGTGTCGGTTTGATGGAAGTTTTTCCTGTAAACGCAAAACCAAGCACATCCCCAGACTCTCCGAAACAAGGCGAACAGATTGATACCACATACGGTCTGTTTTGAACTGTTTTGGCGTAGGTTAGGTCCGTGTTTCAGAGTCTCGTCTTATAGCTTATATGCTCCTCCACCGGGCTGCAGTAGGAGCAATAAATGAGGATCCAGCTGCTGGATTTGGGTCTGGGAAACATAGTGTCACGTGACACGGCCATTCCCCACGCGTTGCAAAACCACCCATCTTCAAACCTCCTCAATTAAGCCAGTTATGACGATCGCCATATTTCTGGGCCTCAACTTTATTCAATTTTTACTCCGTGGAAAAAATCGGAAATTAGCAACAGGTTCAAACCCTCGGAACACGCTTAAACAGCTTAAGCAAAGTGAATGTAGGTAAAACGGGCCCCGGCGAGCACCCTGTAGCGTCAGAATCGCGGTATCTTGAAAACTCAGCGTGCCAGGGGTGAAAAAGACGTTTCTTTTGCGTTTTTTACTGTTTCCGGGCGCTTTCTGTATGTACAGGGGTGGGTTTTTTTGCGCGTACCCGCGCTGGCGGGGTCGGGTGTGCCTGACAAGAGCGGATGGGCGTTCACCTATGTCTGCGAGTGGGGTGCATGGATATATGTAGATACCCTGTCTATAGGAGGGCTGTGAAGAGCAAGAAAAATGAAAAGCGAATTTGAAAGGTTGAAAGGGGATGTGGAGGGACTGATTGAGAGGGCTGTATTTATTGGGTATTTATTTGAGCATGTAAATGTCGTGTTTCATCGTTTTGCATTTTCTTAAACACATACTTAACCTTCAACTACAGTGCCATTGTGAGTCAGTAATAATGTGTCCATTGTTATTAAGGTTAACTTACCTCCAACAAATAATGTCTCAAGCAACTACACATGTCTCATACTCGATGAAAACAACGATAGAGCAACAGCAACTATTTCACACGCCTTGCACCTGCTCGAGCAACACTAACAAACGCTCATTTATTAATTCACACTTCTTCTCATTTTAATAAACTTTGGTTTCTCCGCGGACATTACACTCTGGCTTGAAAAGAGCAGCAAAAGACGGAATGACTGCGGTGACGGAAGCACGGAGGGTGGAAGGACAATAGAGATGATCATCGGTTTATTTGGACGTTCGGGGATAAAATTATCGTACCACTTTTAGCTGAAGGCAGTACTGTCCTCAGGGGTGTATTAGTAATCTTATCACGTGATAGATAACGATATATACTAAACGGAGCCTTGCGATTCCAGATCAATAGCCCGATTTTCTCTAGTACAACTGCCCACCTACTTACCAGCCTTTTAATTTCTCTTTTACGTTCAAGACACCGTTTTTGCACGCACCGGAACTATGCCAAAAACAGCCCGATGTCCGTAAATTGCTTTTCTCGTACCATATCTAGCGCGGTATTTGCTTTTTACGGCAGTCACGTGATGTTCGGCGTTAGGGGTTAGTGGAAATAGAGTTTGAAGGTGAGATGAGCATGGGCTATCCTGGAATTGTGAGAAGTAGTCCGATTTGCTAGATATTTGGGATAATGAATGGGAGTCACGTGAACATACCGTGGCCAAAATTACAGACCATTCCGATTACTAATCAACAAGTTACATCTCATTTCCCAGCTTTTAAACTCTAAAGCTCGGTTAAAATACGGTGGTAGGTTAAATATCCACCCTCCGAGAACCCTCCGCCTGTTGAGCTTTGGACACAAAAAAAAGAAACGACATTTTCCGCACAATCACACTCGTACGAATCCCCAATAGGCAGTTAGAACAGCTGACGTATATCTGACAGCTCATCTGATTGCAGAGTGCAGTTTAGCGATCCACTAATCGACACTGCAAAAGTTTATTTGGGTGGGGGGTTCCGTGGGGGTGGGCAGTTCGATTCCCGGTTGAGAATATGTGAAAACAGGAGTAAATTGAATTTTGAAAGCCCTGAAAGATGGTGCGTAAAATTAGGAGTGCTAGGATGAGTTTGGATACTTTATTTGATGCATATATGGGCAGTTTGAGCGGTGTTTCTGCAGTAAGTCTAGTTTAACATTTAAACTGTGATCGTGGCCTAGTTGGGAGATCTCTTAACAACCTAACGTTTCAGACTAAATGGCACTGTACAATAATACTTCAAACCACGGAAGTCACGTTATAAATAACAACATACAAATACACAGATCCGGTTTCATCAGTCCAGCTGTCTCACATTTAGACCCTTCTTGTTTCAGGTCTGGATTCGGAAACGTCAGAGGGTGACGTTTTGACATATGGGCCGATTTTCACGTCACCAAATATTATTGAGAAGTAATCACAAATTACTAATTTAATCGTAGAAAAGCAGAGATTATTGGTAGCCGAATGAGGTTTGTATAATATCACTCACCAGATGTCTCTCTATCTATCAATACCTCGGTTTCTCCTGTACCAAAAATATATCACAAGCTACCCCTATAAAATAAGTAAATTTAATAATTAAAAAACAAATATAATCATATCAATTCGAATATTCCTCGGATAATACTTTCGATTATACCACAAGAATCACTGACCTTCCCTCTATCCAGCCATACCAAATAAACCCCTCCTAAATTGTATCGCCAAAACTCCCCCTAAACAATAAAGCTAGCATGGATCTGCATGTCCCCTGCACAAACCCGATCTCGATCTGGCGAACATTTATTGAGATATTGCAAAAATGGCAAAAAAAAAAGTGTGCGGTATTTTTCTACATCACGTGACGCAATATGGACCCTTGCAGAAGGTTGTATCTCTTTTTTTATGTCCATTTCACACGCCTGCATTAGTGGACCCTCAACAAAATCGGAGATATATGCCGTTACAGTTTAACCGATCTAGAAGTGAAAAACTAGCCCAAATGAGGTATCGAAAATGTTTAGCGAGATCGTGCGAGTTGAGCCATTATGTCTACATCCCGATCAGAGCAATATTGCCTGAGTTGGGAGAAATTGAAGATTTTTATACAGCAAAAAACCCAATGAATAACACACAAGCAATCAAGTAGTAAACAAACATGACAAGACAAGACAAGCCGGTGGCTGCATGCGACGGTTGCTTTTTGTGTAATTTAACACTAATGTAGTCGGAGGAGCGGTTAGTGCTGGGGGGTCTGTAGTGTGAAATAACGATAATGAGTGATAACGGACCAACCAGTCAGGTGAGCGGTAGGGGAGTCTTGTCACGTGATAACCACTCTCACATGATGTCACTATGCTTTCTACGCCCTAAAAACTGTGAAAACGAACTGGGTAGTGACTCACACAGCAACAACAGCAGAACCCGGATATATCCCGAAACGGGTATGAAAAATCAATTTGGAAAAAGAAATAAGCATGTACGAACAACGGTAGATCTGATAAACGAGTGTATTTGGATGCATCTGCCCATATTGTGAATCTGTGGCAAAAATAGATTTTCAGAAAAGGTGTTGTGCCCATAAATTCCGTGTCACGTGACATACAACACAACCGTTGAATTCTTCCGCATCCGACAAGGCCGGACTTGCTTATAACCCGCCCATATTTTGATTTCGGGGTTTTTGAGAGACTAAGGACGCACAAAGTGCAGGAATGTGGACTACTTTATTTGGGGATATGCTGAGGATATAGCAGGCAAGTGGTTGGTATTAAAAGAAGGAGAAAAATTACGTGATCTGAACGGTATAGCCCACGTAGCCACAGCCTCTATACAGCACCAGCTACGAGTCATATCCAATTACAGCACGTGTAAATCCCCATACTGTCTCAAACCATCTGCTTAACTCCTACAAACTCCTAAGCTTGCCTCCAACCTGCCTCTCCGTTTCTCTCCACCATGCCAAAGAGTGGATCTCGGATAGATGCACTAGTGTGAGGCTAGCCGGATTTGTCAAAGGGGAGATAACAGAAACAGCAGACGTGATAGGAGGAGTGCTGGAGGTCTGAAAATGGAGATTTAGGGTCTTTGGAGGCGTATAATCAACATGGCGTGTTGCTATGTCTCACTGTGCAAGTGTAGATTATGGAATGGGAGAATAACAAAAATGAAAATTTAAAACCAGATCTTCAAGACGTTTCCGGGTAGAAGGAGGTGAGCCGATGACATATTCCGCTTCCTCGGTGTCATATTAGCCGGGTCAGCATTTCTAATATCCATTGTAACACGTCTAGCCCTTTCTACAATCCGAAAACAGCCTTGGATACGCCGCGTTGTGCACCCTCGTATTTTAGTGCGTAATATTTGCACAATGCGGTTGTCGACAGGGTGTTCTATGTGAGGGGATGTTTATACGAGGTCAAAGAAACAGTTGGAACAGCATTTGGGTGACTACAGTTTTTCTCAAGTAAATTTCAACTGTGGAGGTAACTATGTGAAGGTTGATGAAGTAAATGGTGTTTTTGGGTTGTTTTCAAAATGTGTTTTTCTACAGCAATATTCACACAAATGGCATTTTTATTGTCCTCCACGGTCTCTCCGGGGAACCTACCTAGCAGCCAAGAAAAGGCCCTGCAAAAAACGAGCTCAGAACCTGCTGTGACGTTGACACAAGATTGGAATAAATGAGATTTTGCAAATGCAAAATAGTAACAAAAAGTTGCCCAAAAATGGCCAGAAAAGCCATGTCAACTAGCAAATGTACATGAAAATACACAGCTAAAATTGCAGCACTCTAGAGACTTATTTGTATGCCATTTTCATGGCCGTTAAATACGATAGTCTGCGGGGCAGTGGGAAATGAGCATCGGCTTTTTTTGGACATAATAAAAGGCCAGAATATGCGATATTTTTCTTGCGGTTAGTTGTCGGATACGAGAACCCTCTGTAAAATTTTTGGGCGATAATAATGCTCACAACCTCCATTCTGCGTCGCCTCTTGTTGCTTTACTTAAAAACTCTACACTTTTGTGAACATGGTCATACCCTCTGAAGATACACGGCTCTGACAAGGGTTTAAAACAACTTAAAGTGCCGGAGACCGTAAGAATACGCCAAGAAACAAGAGATTGGAAGAAATAATATGTCACTTTTCGCCCTAATGGGGTGCACTAAGTTTGGATCATGGAAATGGGGGTTCGAGGGTATGAAAACGGAGCCCTGAATGTGGTGGTTTTAATGGGGCTGTTCTTTCTTACATAGCTCTGATATCCAAGGTGCTACAGGTATCCAAAAGAATTACGTAATTTAAGGTATTGTGTCCATGGAACAAATTTTGGAAGAGGTTTATGTGGGGTAAGGTTTGGGTGTTTCAAATCGGCGTTCTTGGAGATGAGGTGGAGATTTTTGGACGAGATTAAAGAGGAAAACATGGCGGTTTGAATGCGCTACTCACGGTATTTTTAGGGCTTTTATCCAGCGAGCTGCGAATTTTCTAAGGTTTTTTTTGGGACTTTGCCAAATCGTAATTACAAAACTAGGGCAAGCTGTAATTCGGAAACCAGACGTGGTACAGATATGCAAGATGGTTTGTTGGAAAGCTTGGGAGCGGGAGCATATGACTACAGAGTTAGTAAGCGATCGGAAAAAAAATGTCTCACCAACATAACCGTTGTGTGGTTGTACCCCACCTGGACGCCCACTATAATACGATAGTATGATAGTATGATATATATCATTAGCATGGGTATTCAGCAACAATAGCAGATCCACCGGTAAGTGTCTGTCAAAAACAGTTTTGTGTCACATTTGGGCTGATCAAAGTCTACCCAACAGGCCTGAGCGACGGGTGGATAGTCAGAATGTCATTAGATGCATTGGGAGATAGCAACACGTGAAAAAGTGGAAAACGTGGTATTTAAAAAATACACAAGTGGTCAGACCACCACAAACAGCATCTCACAAGTATCCGCTGGTGACATTCTACCAACTGGCCAGCTTAGGTTGCTCGCTTAAAACTCTATCTCAATAGGAGAGGATTAGGTTAGGGTTCGCCAAGAGGCAAGGTTTGGATTTTACGTTTTGCCAAAGAGAGTTTTTGCCAGTCTGTAAATAATAATCTGTGGAGCTTAATGCAAAGATTAAAAAAAGACAAAACCAACCGAGCCTTTTGTTTGGCGCTTGGCTCGAAATGGTGGCAAACCTTATTTCCAAGACACCTGCTACACCTCACATCTGCTTCTGCTTCCATCCAGCTTTTGTCATCATCACCGCCCCGGCTAGAGCGGCACAGGCGACGACACACACCCCTCTTTCCCCCCACCGCCCACACGACGGCTGCATCTTCGGCACCACCATCCCCCAGAGCTAGTCTACTAACGGAGCATCAGCAAATCGAACGAAATGTCGTACAACGGACCCCCAGGGCAGGGGCCTCCACAGCATCAGCAGCAGCCGCCGCAACCGCCTCAGCAGCAGCACGGCCAGCCCCAGCAACAGCACCCGCAACAGCCACCGCAACACCCGCTGCAACATCATCATCCCCATCCCCAATACATGTACTACCAGGGGCAGCATCCACAGCAGGGCCATCCCGGCCACCCACCACAGCAGCAGCAGCAGCAGCAGGGCCATCCACAGCAGCAGCAGCAGCAGCAAGGCCACCCGCACCCGCAACAACAGGGCCACCCGCTGCAACACCCACAGCAGCACCCACAGCAACACCCACCGCAACACCCGGCGCAACAACACCCGCCGCCACCCCAACAGCATGCCCCCGCCCCTCCACCATCCAACGCGGCCATCCCACCTCTCGCCCAGGCCCACGTCTGCATCTGCCCCAACGTGACCCGTGTTCCGCGCCCGAGAAACGCCTTCATTCTCTACCGGCAGCATCACCACTCGATTGTGGTGGCCGAAAACCCCGGCAAGAGCAACCCCGAGATTTCGAAAATCATTGGCGAGCAGTGGCGAAGTTTGGCGCAGGCAGAGAAGGACTTTTGGGTGCAGCTGAGTGACGAGGAGAAGAGGAGCCATCTGGAACGGTTCCCCGACTACCGGTACCAGCCGCGCAGAAACCCCAAAAAGAACGGAGGAGAAAACAACAGCGGCGTGTGTCCCGTGTGTAGAGGCATCACGTCGGCGGGAGCAGGAGGAAACACATACTCGCCACGGCACAGCAGTGGAGGCAGCAGCGGAAGCGGAGGAAGTGGCAGTTTCAGCAGTGTCAGCGGCAACTCCGGCAGCATCAGCAGCATCAGCAGCATGTCGTCGCACTCGTCGTTTGACGCGGCCAGCGGAATGCCCTACCCGCCACCACCGCCTCCTCCCCAGGCGGCTCTGTTCCACCCGCACTACCCCCATCCTGCAGCACGGTACAGCTATCCCACGTCTGTGGAGCATGTGGCGGCCCAGACGAGACACAACTCTGCCCCCGAGACCTTTTCGGCCCTGCCACGCATCGTCCCTCGGGACGAGCTTGAGCAGGAGCGAGAACGGGCGGCTTCTTCATCGTCCTCGTCCAACGCCCCGGCACCCACACCCCCCACCAAACACATCAAGTTTGAGTCCACGACACCCAAGCTGTCGTCACAACCGCTGCAGTACTCACCGGCGTTCCACTCGCCTCTGAGTCTCAACTCGCTCACACACAGAACCCGGCTGCCTCCTACCCATGCGTTAATCGAGGAGGACCATGCCACCAAGCGGCGTCGAACGTCGTCGTACCACGATCCTCTGGCGCCCCATCATCTGCCACAGCAGCAGCGACGCAGTGTGCGGTACAAGAGCGCGATTGCGATTGCGTCTGGTCGAATATCGCCTCTGGTTGGTGAGGAGGGAGGAGCCATGAGTATGAGAGAAAAGGCCGATGCGCTGAGCATGCTGTGTGAGCCTCTACCGGGTAACAGCAGTGAGCGAAGCCGCATTGTGGCGATCGAGGGAGGTGGTGAGTGGGGCAAAAGGGTGGTTGAACTGGTCAGAGAGAAGTTGGCCAAGAGTGTGGGTGTAGATGCGCCTGCGTCTGCGTCTGTGTCTGAAGCTTCTACAGCACAAACACAAACAGCCTCAACTTCCACGCCAGCAGCCACCCCAGGAGCATCAGCAGCAGCTTCACCGGTAGCGTCAGCTTCTTCAGCTGCTTCGGCCACCTCTGGAGCGTCCACTGAAGCCATCACAGCAGCAAACACGGCGGCAAACGCGGAACCCCCAAAACACAACTACTCGTTTGTCACGCTGCACAACATTGCAGGAGCGTCACACGCCACCACCACCTCGTCCACACCGCAAAACTCGCTCGCCTGCATCATCAACCAGAAACCGGACTTTATCACCGACGGCTTTGCCTCGGCCATGTGGAACATTACCTGTCTGCATCAGCTGGTTTCAAACTACTTCCGAACAGGAGCTTCGTCTAACGGCATTGTTTTGCTGCACGGTTATCTCGTCACAATCGCAGACAAGTTTGTGCAGGAGCACCTCATGCGGCAGAGTCATGCGTCAACCTACTCGGAGGAAGTGGAGTCGGAGGCTATGGAACGATGGAAGAGAGACACGTCAGTGATCCCTGAAGAGAGCGAATCAGGCAGTCCTGCAAGTGGAGGTGCGGGCAGATCGCCCAGTGTGGCTATCGCGCCCCATTCGGCAGATGACGAGTCGCGTGAAGCACGTGAAGACAAAGAACATGTGACGCACGTGCCCCATTCGGCACACCCCCACCACCATGTGGCGCACCCGCACCCGCATGAGACGAGAGTCGCTGAACTGGCCCATGAGTCAAGAGGATCGGTTTCTCACCCCAGAGGATCTGTGTCTGAACCGCGAGGGTCGGTATCTGAGTCACGTGACTCGGTATCGTCTACACGTGACCTCCCCCATTCGTCTTACCTTGAGGAATGGATGTCTTCTGCCAACTTGTTGAGAGGACTTCCCTCTCCGGATGTCCTGATTTATCTTCAAGCTGAGGGTTCTGAACTGGAGTCTTCGGCAGTTGAGCTGAGAGGTCAGGGCAAGTTGGTGGTTGTCAGAGGAGATGACTCGATCATGGACAAGGTGGTGGACAAAATTATTCAAATTGTTGAAGCATTGTAATATTAATATATGTATTATTTATGACCATAGGAGCAGGAGCGCAGGGAGGAGCGTAGCGACGAGCAGCGATGTGACTATGGGAGCAGCCATATGTTGAAGAGGATTTTATAGAGAGGATAATGGTATTTTTGTTTATTTATTTGGACCAGTTTTTGATTAATGAGTGCTGTTGGTATTTTTCTTGATTTTCTAGATTTATTTTAAGTAGATTCTAAACAATTTGAGGATGTGGTTTTAACTGAGTTGTGATGGACTTTTAACAAACTGAATGTTGAAGAATACAACCACTGGTTGAACTTTTTTGTGTGAGTAAACCCATAATGAGCAACCTACTGTAGGTACAAATCTTCATATTATTCTTGAGAATTTTCAATTTCATATTTTGTTTTTATGTTCTGTAAAGTCCTTTTTTCTTTGCACCGTATAGCTAAGCCCCATAATAACACTCTGTGATTCATCATGACTCGTTATTATATTAATTTCATTACATAATAGATTTATTGTATGATTTACTTCTGATATAAATAGAACGCTTGGCATAACCGCCAAAATACTGACACCTGTCTAATTACAAAAATTACAAAAGTGAAGAGATGTAATATTTTTCCAGAAGAGGACCCTGATTCTGATACTGACTTTTCAAAGCTTTTTAACATGAACTCGGCACTTTTCTTGCCTCGGCTATAATTTATTTTTCAATAGGAATTATTTATTGCATTCTATGTATTCTTTTTTTCCATGTATTTTTTTTTCCACACTGCATTTCCTCATCTGAGTCAATTAACGTTAAGTAAACCTAAACTATTTTGGTTGACCGTTGGACTTGCTTGTTTCTAAAGCAGCCAGGCAGCAAGATACGACAAGTAGGTCTAAGTAGAGTTTGTGCAGAGTGCCAGAAGTAGACATGAGTAATTCTGACTAACAGAAAAACAGCACTTTCGGGGTTAGTCACGTGTTCAATGTGACTGTAGTATGAGCTGATATCACTATATGGGCTCATAGTGCAAGTATGTAGTGTGTGAAGATCATATATTTACTTGTTCAAAAGAAAATATAATTCTGCAAACACTTCGTATATCAGTATTCAGCAGAATACACTGAAATACAGTACAACTCTTGATATACCCTTTAATTCGGACTATATTACCTATACATTACAACATAGCTCTACAGCACACACGAATGTTTCTGTTCATGTATTTGTTTCATTTTAAGCAGCCATAAATTCCAGCTATAGAAGGCTCCAAAAAGCACATCTTCACAACAGTTAAGCTACTTTTTAGCCGGACTAGACACTAACGGAGGGGTTCTGGAAATAGTCTAGCGGCCAATATCGCTTTTAGCGGTTTCGAAATGTAGCCTAAGAGCAGGCGAGTGTGGGGAAGTAGAAATAATTCCGATATCATACAATATGACAGAGTTATGAGACATCTCGTAATGTCAAGTAAATGCTCATGCATGATACTTGACTTTAAACAACGAACCTTACATGACAATTGACCAGTCACTTGTGTTCTGACAAGGTGAAACTATATGAAACTAAGGCTCTGTATCAGAAAGGGTTTAGAGGCACGTTCATTTATATGGCAAGCTTATAGCCCCTTTTTAGTGCTTAATCAGGGCTGATTAATCTGGGAAAATGCAGAAAAATCGGGAAAAATAAAATAAAATAAGGACAGTATACAGAAAGCACGTGGCTATCACGTGACACATACCACACACCAAAAACACTCCATTTCAGCCATTCCAAATCCCACCTAGTTCTGTTGCTAGTTCCCTGCCCCCCACTCTCTCCAAAACCTTAAACTATGAAAAACTCTAATTATGTTTTTAATCTGGAATGAACAGGGACACACTGGAATTCTCGTATTCCCTGTGACGTATTCATACACTTGTCGTACTCGTAATTCGCTCCTCAATCACACATTCATCATTACTCTAATTACCAAAACTTGCTGGCCAGAACCAACAGAATCAAAATCACCAAAACGGCAATAATCAGGTACGTCAGCACCTTGTTCATGGCCATCCTACGCGTCATGGACCGCAGCGTCCGGATACTCTTGTCCACGTACCCGTCCGCCTCCAGCAGCGTGTTTCGCGAGTTTTGAATCTGTTCTCGCTGGCCACGCAGGTCCGTCAGAATGTTGGCTCCGATGGACTCAGTCTCATTGGCCAACCGCTGCGAATCCCGAATTCGCTGCGAACTTCTGTCCAGCGAATCTTGTCCGGACAAAAGTTGTTGCCGCTGATCAAGAGCAATGTCTCCATCAGCGGTAGATCGGTCTCCAAACAGCTCATTTCGAGCTCCGGCCTGTTCGACATTGGCCAGCTGTTTTTTGGACGACTGGATGGACTGTCGGTATTGTCGGAGGTTGGCGGAAAGGGGGGCTCGGGAGGACGAGGGGATGTTTTGGATTTCGACAGAGAGTTGGTCGAGCTATATTAGTAACGGAAGCGAAGGCCGAAGGTCTGAGCGGACCCAATAGTTGGATCACGTGATCAAACAACATACTGGGTCACGTGACCAAAAATAATCTGGATCACGTGACCTGGGAGATTGTTGTGTCACGTGACTCTGTATCACAGTCTCAAGACTGTCATCTTATGGCCAACAATAGAACGTTAGACAACAGGAACAGGACAACAGCAACAGGAAGACACAGACGCCATAGAAGTAATTCAATGGATCACGTGACTGAACAGGCTGTGGTGTTCTCGTCATGTCATGTGACTATTGTACCGGGTCATCTTAACATAAGACACAAGACAGACACCACAGACTTATCAGTCTGAAGCACTCAGAAGGACTGAGTGGGTTTGGTGTTGTCTGTATGCCTTATGACAGACAGTAAGACCACAGTCAGACAACAGCAACAGCAGAGATCATGACAGTCACATGGCATTCAGAAGGGCATAACATTGCTCGAGAAGGTCATCATGGTGGTGTCATTCGTACTGTGTCTAGCTCTGATGGGACTATAGCCCAGTAACAATAGCAGAGAAAACAGTATGAACAGCAGCAACAGACCTTAAGAAACAGCATATACTTCTGAAGTGCTCAGGTAGCTCCAGTAGTGTGCCACATGTGTCATACTGAAGATGTCATGGTAGTGAGCAGTAACATAGACACTGATAAGGCACTTCAGAATAGTAGCTGTATAGTACTCCATCTGAGTATCACATGACTTCAGTATGTCCCATGTCAATGCTGAAGAACATTACTGTGGAGCATAGTACTCCAGAAACATCATAGTAACCATGCAACAAGAGCATACTTCAAAACTGCCATTCTTAGCACCATATGCCATCAGTCTTAAGTCACGACAGTCACTTAGAACATACAATGGAACATTTCCGTCACATTGTTTCTAGAGAACCAACATCCAGTGCCATTGAGCAATGTCATGTTGTCTCAGTCATCTCATTCACCCTCAATTCCCCAATCCATACTCACAATCTCATAAGCCTCGCCGATGGTTCGTTCGACGGCCTTTACGGCGGACGTTCGAGCGTCTGTGTTAGTTCATCAACGGTAGCATGTGACCGTAGGTCACGTGCGCTAGTGGCAAGGCAGTAGCAAGCTGTTGTAGTCTGTAGGGCAAGTGGCAAGTAGCAACATGGGGTTTGCAATAACAGCAACACCACACACACCACAAAGCAATCTCAGTAGTGTCGTTGCATACTGCTGAATCCCCCTACCCCACTGTCAATCCCAGTGTGATCATTCTGTACATCACCACATTGGGGTTGTATGTAGACTGAATTTTTGTCACCAACAAAACAACCAAAACCCCTCCTACCACCCCCTAACCAGTACCAAAATGACCGTCTCCTTCCCCTGATCACAACGACACTAGTGTCGTTGTGTTCAGACGCCTCCCCATAGTTCCCCTTTTTTTTTCACTCACCCCGCTCCAAGGTCTGAATACTCTCGAGCTTCTGCTCAATCTCGGACTGCGCCAGCAGAAAGTCCGTCTCGTAGCTCTTGTACAGTTCGCTCGCTTCCATCGTGTGTCGTGGCGAAGAATGAATATGCGTGATAGAAGATAGTGTATGATACGGAGGGGAGGTGAGGGGTTCGATTTGCGTGGGTGACGTATTATTGGTGGGCTTAGATTGGGATGGGAGTAGGTTTGTTAGAATAAGGGAGGCCGGTGTAGTCGAGAAATATGTTTCAAAAATTAATTGCGGTGGTATGAGGTGCAAAACTAGTGACGTTCTCAGAGCACTTCTTTTGTTGACTCTACTGTCTAAAGTGAAAGGTTAGATAAGAGTTTAGTGGATAACTTTGTTCTGTCCTAACTCCACGGATATACAAGCCATAGTTTAGATAATTTGGAATGTGGTTGAAACGGCACACAAGAGTAAATTGCGAGCAACTTCTGTATTGTAACTACCACTAATAGTTCCACATTATATCCTGTATGCTCATACACACATGCATAATCTCATGTGGGGTAGCGGGGTGCTGAGGTATCAAAAGCTGTCCTAATGGGGGAATATTTTGTCACGAGATACAATTGACTCACGTGACTCAATTCCAGCTTTCACCTCTTCAATAGCATATTCCAAACCTCTATAAAATACATCCGCTTACATATCGGAAGAAGGTTGGATTTTTATTCTGGAAAAATATTCTACGCAACACTACAGCCTGCACAGGTGCAGTAATGAAAAAATAAATATACTGTTAGAATCACAAAATTCAGGCGGTTCTAATGAAACTAAAAACTCACCTCCCTCCCACCCAGCATCACCCCCAAAACTCAACCTGCATACAGCCGGAGAAAAGACGGAGATTAGCAATAGCGGCTAAAAAAAACACCAGGAAAACTTGGCACACGGCTTCTTTTGTTTGTCAGCTCGTCTTTTGTGTTTCCCCTCTGCTTTTGTGTTTCTCGGTTATGCCTAAATTCAGTGCGTCTCTGTCCTGCACCAAAACCAGCTTGTGATGCGGATAACAAGAGATGAAGGCTGAGGGGTAAGGCTGGTGACTCTTTTCACCCGGGGCTTTCTTTGTGTACACTTTTCATCTCCCCTGGATGACTAAAAGACCTCAATATGGCGTGATGAAATTCTATACAATATGATTAGTAATCAGAAACAATACCGTTTGAAATGAAAGCGTCAAAATAGACTTTTGACATTCTAGAAAACGTGTTTTTGACTTTCCAGAAGTTACCCCGGATGAAAAAATGAATCTTTTATTGTGGAAAAAACTTGAAACCAGTATAACACGATCAATAATAGTCCTACAGCCTTCAGACCCCTCTAGATCGATTTCTACTGATTGGAAGTGCCATTCACGTGACTTGAATTTTATAACTCCGCCAATTACCGTTTCTACACTCATATGCATGCCCAATCAAAAGCAATATGATAACGGCTCGTAAATATACCGTAATGAAATGTATATCACGTGACTGTATTCCATGTCAAATTGCTCTTGATATTATTTGCCGCCTTGAAAATCTCTCAAAATACAAAGCAACTTTTTCCACTGCCCTATTACTATTGTCTTACTATACGCACGGCTATTGGCTGGTTTTTGGAGATGTACAAGAGAACAGCTGGGATATTATATGCAATTCTAAAGAGTGCATTTGAGTATAAAGAATGAGCTCTACAAAACCGAAGTTTTAAAATTTGAATTGGAGCAATATTGGAGATGCTGACTAATCGTATTTGTCTGAAAATCACCTTTTATCCACCATAACCAATCAGATATAAGAAAATCAACACGCCTATCCCATATAACCCACCCATATCTACATCACTACAACTTTGATCACACAATCGAATTATTTGCCACCACAAATTCATTCAAAGCAATGTATTTGCCACGTTTTATACCCATAACTCGGTCGATATACATTATATCTAAACAAAAATGACACCATTCAACTCCTCTTATCTCATACTACCACCTACCACCTCGTCACTCCCACCACTCAATATCCCCCGTTGGGCTGACTAATCCTGTCAAAATAAAGTTTTGCACTTTCCAACATTTCAACATCGAATCAACGTTTGACCATCCCGACAATGCTCCGTACGTTTTCTCGCCACGTTCTTTTGCGGACCCCTGCCGCCGGCCGAATCGCGCCTCGGCTCGCCACACCCGTTACTCGAGCAGCTCGCCCGTTCACCACCTCCATGCCCCTTTTCCACGGCCATGTGCACACCCCCAAGCCCGGGGAGGAAATCAAGGTGACCTTCATCACCAAGGACGGCGAGCAGATTGTGGTGGACACGTGCGAGGGCGACAACCTGCTGGATATCGCCCAGGCCCACAACCTGGACATGGAGGGCGCGTGTGGCGGCTCCTGTGCCTGCTCCACCTGCCATGTGATTGTGGACCCCGAGTACTACGACAAGCTGGAGGAGCCTGATGATGATGAGAACGACATGCTGGATCTGGCGTTTGGACTCACCGAGACGTCCCGGCTGGGCTGCCAGGTGTGTGTCACCAAGGATCTCGATGGGATCCGCATTGCTCTTCCGGCCATGACCCGGAACCTGCAGGCTAGTGATTTTAGCTGATGTACATACCCATGAGTGGCATGAGTGGCATGAGTGGCCGAAGGCCGCGAATGCCGCGAATGCCGTGAATGACCAACCACAATGGACCACCATGTGGATGAAGAGGAGGTTAGTGCCTGAAAAGGAGATATAGTTAATTAACGAGTGATGAACAACGGGAATGAGTGGCCGAAGGTCACGAATGGACCCAATTAGTGGGTTCACATGGGAACATCACACCTGTGTATGCCATGTGAACCCAACAAGGGTCCATAAGAAAGCACAGCCTCAAGCAAAAGGGGAGTGGTAAGTGCTGGTGACTCACCAATGGACCCAACTAGTGAGTAAGGGGGAACGAGTCACATGACCTATGTGGTCTTCCATCAATGGGGAAAGTACTTACTGTAGTTAGTGAGTCACTGATGATTACTAGGTGGTAGTGTTAGTGTCACATGTAGTACTTACTGTAGTTGTGAACGAGTCACAGATGGATCATTGGTGTTGTGGTCATGTGATTGTGTGTCTTGGGGCTCAGACATACTGCAGTGCTGTGTTATAGTGTAGTGGTGTTGGGTTAGGTTGTGTGGTGTCCTTCTTGCTCCCTATATACTCACATCTTGGGTCTGTGTAACGAACGCGGGGAAGTGGGGTGCACCGCGTGACGTTCCACTTTGTTACACAACTAACTTTAACATCGTGAAGAGACTGGAACACCCAAGCCCTTTTCTATGTAACACCACAAGGAGAGACCGTAGGAAGGTGAAACAAAGCGCATTGTACTTCTAGAGGCGTGCTACAACGTGGGAAACTGAAATAAAGACCAATTTTTTTTTGTTGATTTTTTTCAAAAAACACCCACTTTTTGTCTCGTGGGGGGGACCACATGGGATTTTGTCAAAAAACAGCCAAAAATCGAAATTTCAGAAAACTTTAGACTAGTGAAACTGATGTAAAAACCTCATTTTTCATGTTTTTTGAAACGTCATCTGAATCAAAACGATCAATTGATTCTATACACATCTTCATCTTTGCCAATAACACTTCAGGATATGTTGTTTTTCGCTAATCTTTGTTTTTGTGACACTGAAAAAAAAGCAAAAAAAAAAATCTGAAAAAAAAATCAAAAGTTTTTATAAATCACAATGTTAATAGCTGGGATTGTTCTTCGACATCACAATATACCACTTACCAATTTCTAGGCGGTTGTGGCACGTATTAGATCTTTTGGGCCATCTTACCCAAACAGTTGAGTATCCACTCTAAATAAGCTACTTAGGGATATGGTTAAGCTTTAGTTGACAATGGACATACTCATAATATGGTCTCTGCTTCGTGATATATGACACTTACTGGTACCCACTGTTGTTAATATGAAAGATATCGGTGTAAACCAACTTTTTATAGCATCTAAAGCTCTTCTAATAGCTATAGTCCACTCTTAGCCATCAACACACGCCCACAACACAAAACCTCCATCTTTGATAACAAAATCTGCTCAAAATCAAAATTAGACCCCTCCATTCGACTCCTCTCTTTCGTCCCATCATTTTGAACTACTTCCCATCTCCACACCTCACTTCCTAACCCCATTTCAAACCGCCAAAAGTCCACCCCCGGGCGTGCGGCTCATTAATTCACCTGACCAGTCAGCTCATTATAATCCCGGCATAAAAGGTGGGTCCCGTTTAATGCCGGGTATTATAAAGCCGGCATTTAGAGCAGTCCTTATACATCCGTAAAGCCGCATAACGACCCACAACAAAGACTGCTGTGGGATGACCGGAAGTAGTTAGGAGAAGCGAACTACACGGTTCGACTTGGAAAGTGCTGTAGAGTCACGTGAGCGTATAAAAAATGAGCAAATCACGTGATATCAGGTGCCATGAAACACAAACTGGTTGTTAACTAATGGGAATGACTCAGTGGAGGTCCATGACTCAGGCTGGGAATCTGATGACTCACGGTCCTGAGTCATGTTGCTTAGTAATAGATAGATCTCAGATCCAGGAACCAAAAGTCTGATTTGTATGTGAATTTACAGCACGTACTTCAACAAGTAGTCTGTCTTTTGTAGAGCTGTAACATGTTACATTTTTGCTCCATTTTTTGATGAGTAATGATGACGAGATCCACCTTGTAATATTATAAGAGTGCACTATTTGCTTGTTTTCAATCTACACCACTGTATCTGGATCTGAAACAGTCGACAATCGGCTCTTCATACCAAATCGTTATCTGTATTTCTTTTTCCCCTTTGCTTTTTGATCTTCCTCAAGAACTCAAGAAGACACATAGCACGTATAGAGCAGGAACCGTTGTAGATCTACTTTTGGATGTAAGCGAACCTGAATATTGAATATGACCTCACTGTGCATGTTTTTTGAAATGCCAGATTTTTTCCGAAGCGGCTAACTAACGCCGTGTAATCTCCCGTGTTTTTTAGTGGGCGTAATATCGGGCTCGTATTCGTATTTCTGGGCTAGTCACGTGCACACAAGAGCTCGAACTGTGGCTTGCTACTTTGTTGTGTCTCGTAAAGAGAACGTGTTTTGACGTGTCTTCTGAGCGCCATGAGTGCCTTGTGGGTGCCTTTTCACTTCGTTTTTCGTTTTATGTGCTTCCTTAGTGCCCATCTTTTTGCGCTTCGTTTTCTCATTTTGCGTTACCTCTTATTTTACTCCTAAAGTAGCTCGAGGAAGATAATTTTTTCGTTGCCAGATAATATTTGGCCAGATCGTTTTTTCTCCCAATTAGTCGTCTACAAAGCCGATCGAGTGGCCCAGATCGGGTTTACGCAAATATTATCTCCCGATATCGATATATTGCCGCAGAGATATGCCGTGGTGCAGTTGTACATATTGATTTTTTGATTTCCTCAGGCGGAAAAAAATAGAACAGCTCGTTCGAAACAGACATGTCGTTCGAAACAGACAATGCTGTTGTAATACCGTACAATACTGTTGTATCTGTCTTCCCGCGGGTGTCTAGGCCTTAATTTTTTCGTTATTTCTTTTTCCCTTTCCCGCGTCCGTTCAAAGCTAAGTAGATGGCCGGCGTTTGGTGAAGCTTTTGTTACACCCTTATCACCTGCAGGCCTCCCATTGGCCAAGCAACAAGGACCGATCCCTGCAGCCGTGCAGCTGTGCAGCCGTTAGGGCAGATTAGCAGCAACCGCGTATTTTTTAGCCTTTAGCGTGGGTCCACAGACTCTTTGTGTGGGTGGGGAACCTGTGCAGCCAAAAGCAGCCGTGCAACCAGGAGCAGCCAGGAGAGAAGAACGCACAATAGGCGGTGGAATAATCAATCGAAGAAAAATACGCATAATCCAGCTGAGACATGTTTTGCAATGGGGGTGGGGTGGGGGTGGAGAGGACTATTTTTAGCATCTTTTGGAGTTCCAGAACTTCTCAAATGACAGCAGCAAGTTGCTGTCCTGTTCTATTTAAGGGCACCCTCCTTCCCTTGGACGGACCTTTTTTTTCATTTGGCATAACCTCCGCTCAACACGGGCATACAGACGAAGATGAAAAATGGAAAGATGTAAAATTGGAAATATCAGACCACTTTTCCAACTTACAGGGTTCCATACATATGGTTTGGCAGCAGGGAGGTAGAGGTGAGACATTTGGGTCTGGGTGGTGCGGCGATAAGGTGGGGGGTGCGTTATCGGAGGACATATGAGGGCGTAGCCCGAATGTGTCCGACCCACTACTCAGGGAGGACATTTGAGGACAAAGTCCGAAAGTGTCCGACCGATCTCCACCAAGCACACGACGTACTGGTAGTCCGTATGTGTCTCAAATACTGCAGTCTCATACAAGGACATATCGCAGTATGAGTGCATGAGGCACGGGCGGGAATAACATGCCTCAAAACCCTCAAATTATGATACCTACCCGGGATGGTGCAGTGCCAATCATAGGTGCCAAGGAAGGAAATGGCAGGGGTCTTGACCTCCTGGGTTCGATCAGCAGGACGGCAAAGGCACCAGGGCATGAACTCACCGTGCCATGCTCATGATAGATACCAGTGAGAGTCACTATCAACATAGGCACGATTGTCAATGCGTGTAGCAAGAAGAGCCACACGAGCAGCTGGCACAAGCACCGGTGAGTGACTGTGGAAGGATACGAAGCGATGGACGTTGTGTTCCCTTGAAAAGCCGGTCCTAAGAAGCACGGTTCGAATGTACTTCCTAACGGTGGCAGTGGTAGCCGTCAGGCATGGGGCGAGAAGACGGAAGCTATCGAGACTGTGTTAGGAGCAAGAGCTCGAATGACTGTGTTAGTAGCAAGAGCTGTCGCTCGTACCCACATACCCTCTGTAACATCAACAGAGGTACCGGTAGTCTGTGTACCGCACAGAAGAACATTGGCAATACTCACAAAGCAAATAGAGACGGTGTGGCGAGTGCAGAGACTCTCACTCACGTTTGTACCCAAATGACACAAAGTCCAAAGCCATCCCATTGTGAAGGAGCCACAACAGGACAGGTAAACAGAGCAGAGCGGAGAATCTGTCTGCGTCGGGGCACTCGCTGACGCTTGTGCCCCGGTATCGCGCACAGACACTCGCTTCGCTCGTATCTGTTTGTGACCAACAGGTATCTTTGCTTAGGGCACTCGCTAGCGCTCGTGCCCCAACATCATCACTGTCGCACACTCACTCTCGCTCGTGTACGTCCACATGCACTTGGTAGTGCCCCCATCAACATCAACGACTAGAGTTGGATTCCCCTAGAGGTCCGCGGCATGGTGTTCTGTTTCAGTGGTGTGGTGGTGAAGAGGAAGGGTTTGTGTGAGTGTACGTTAATATTAAAGTGGTTGGGATTTGACTGGTCAGATTGGATTGAGGTTACCTTACCGCAATGGTACTAGGCTAGTAACATAAAGGAATAATTTCTGACCAAGATGAGATGTTCTAATTTAGTAACATTGATGGAGCCCAAATGTATTACTACTGTGCTTGAAGCAGTGTGGTGTTCGAGCACTTGTACTAACTAGAAATACTCTCTACTACTGGTGCAATGTCCAATTTCTCTCAGCTTCTTTTCACTCGTTGCCTCGGATCAAAAGTATCGTCAACTTGACGTGCCTTGCCATAAACATCCACCAACACAATGCCCTTGTGCTTATCAAACCCCATGAGTTTCAGCCAAAGGTGTATATCGAAACAAATCTCGTCAAACGTGCCTGTTCTACCTTCAGTCAAGTGTGCGGTAATACCAACTGGAAGCTCCACTCCTTGTTCTTTACACCTGGCACTCAGATAATCCCGGGTGTACTTCCACACACCTAGTTTTCCCTCAGACACTCCAGCCATGGCAAAATAATGCTCCCTTCGACGTCCACTATACACGGGCCAGCTCTCTAGAGCATCTTGGTACATGTTGACAACCACAGACTGTCTAGTTTTCACGTCAACTATACCTACCACGAACCCTGACATTTTGTGAATAACCCCATACTGAGGATACTGCTCATCTTGAAGTACAGTATGAGACCGTTCATCCCACCATCCTGGAGTACTTGGAGCCATACCATCTGTTCCTTTGTTTAAAACAATGTACCTGGGCTTCATGGTTACGTCATAGATGGTACCATCGTATACTAGAACTCCTTCAGGAGGCATTTCTCGAAGATGTTTAATCTTTAGAGGCTCATGGCCTTCCAGAAAAACCATGTCCACTCTCTCTGAGAACACTACTGCCACATTATCGAAAACGTGAAGATTGCAAGCTGTTCCGGTTCCAGGAAGCTGTACTTTTTGGTCATGGGATTTGTTCTTGTTATCTTCACGCTTCCACTTGAGAGAGACATAGTCATGATTTCCATCCAGAACTATAGCAGCCATCATTTTTGAAGATTGTCGTACTTGTGCCAAGTCACCAGTAGGCAATCCTAGCCGAATTCCATTATGCGCAAGAATGAACTTCATTCTAGCCTTTCTGACGAGCCGATCTTGGTTAGGAACATGTTCAGCATGTGTTTCAGTCAAGTTAACCAAGGTAGATTTGAAATCAAAACCTTTGTCGTTATGAGACCAGCCATTGAAGTAGTAGGGTTGTTTACACAAGCAGTAAAAGTCATCAGGAAGAGGTTGGTTGACTCGAATATCAACATTGAGATAGCCGTTAAATTTATACAGCTCTGGGGTGTTTTTCAGACAGTTCAAGGCAGCCTTTTTCCACCCGTCCCATTGGCTGTACTGGATTCTGAAGTACGGGACTTTTTCAAGCAAAGGGAGGTGAAAAGCGTCATCAGGAATATTTCTCCAAGCTTTGCATGTTTGAGTCAAACTCAGGAGATCGAGTAGGTCGAGGTGAGAAGAGATTTGTGTGATGAGTTCCAGTGGCAACATGTGGCAAAGTGGCGAAGAACTAAAATGAGACTAGCGTTGGTGGGATATATGATTATTATTTGAGAGTGTATTTGTTATGGTACTAGACTGCTACTTCTGATTTCCGTTTTGTTTCTTTCCAGTTCCAGACATGAAGGACGTAATTGAGTCCAGTTTGTTGTTGATTTCCTTCTGAACTGCATCAACTCCTTGGCTCTTGTCAAGTCTGGCAGACATAACAGCCATCTGCTGCTGAAGTTCAGTCTGTTTCTTGCTGATGTTGTTGAACTTGGTGTTCAGAGTGTTGAAGTTGTTTGCTTGTTTAGTGGAAAGCTCATGGTAGTGATTCATTTGACGAATATAGTCATTTCGTCTGATACAGGCGTCCTCCAGAAGTCTGGTTTTTTCGTCATAAGTAGACATGAGGGTGTTGTATTTCGGGGCATCCAACTGGTGGTTGTGATAACTGCCATAACCCTTTCTGTCCTTGTGAAGACCATTAATGTATAATGTCAAATCACATAGGGAATCGTTTGCTAGTCGCTCAAGCGCGAGGATATGGCTTCGAAATGTAGACAAGTCAAGCTGGCATTTTGTTGATAACTCAGCAACCAATCTTTTATCGAACACAGCTTCAATGGCTGCAATCAATCTGTCTTTAGCGTTGTCGTCATCTAGAAGAACATGGAAATTGTTTCTGGCGTCATTGTTGTCACATTGGACAAATGTGGGACCATGTACAAAAAATAGCACGGGGTCAAATGTGTCAAGTTTTGGGCTGGTTCCAGGAGTGAAGCCATAGAAAGGCCCATTGAATACCGATGGGCAAAATTTGCAATATACAATTCCGTCTTCTTTGGCATTATACCCGTCGTATTTGAAGTTTGCGTGTGATATCAAGGTAAGCTGGTCATCATTGCTGAAGATGACCAGATTTCGACGCTCATTGTTAACCCAGAATGTCATATTGAGTTGTGTAAGTCAGGAAGAACCCCACCGTACTTATATACTATTTACGGGTCTAAATTAGCCCCTTCTGCACCAATGAATTTACAGGACAGAGAGTGACATTAAATATATTAAACTGCGTAGCTAAAATCTTCCGACTTCCTTGCCCGTCTACTCCTCCTAGTGGGCTCTCCATAATCCTGAATTAATTTCTGCCTCTTTTTCTCTCTCTCTTCAGGCTCCTTCTTGCGTTTCGTAGATTGGAAGTGGTCTGTGATTGGTGCAGGTTTCACAGCTGATTTCACTGATTTCACTGGTTTCGCAGGTTTCACAGGTTTCACAGGTTTCACAGCAGGCTCCTGTTCAGGACTCTTTTCAGGTTTCTTTTCAAGCTTCTCTTCAGGCTTCTCTTCAGACTTCTTTTCAGGCTTCACAGCAGGCTCCATTTCAGGCTTCTCTTCAGGCTTCTCTTCAGGTGCTTTTTTTTGCTTTTCAGATGCTTTTTTTTGTTTTGCAGCTTTCTTCTGTTTCTCAGTCTTCCCTTTGACAGCCTCTTTAGCCATTTCCTCCTTGACAACCTCCGTAACTATCTCTCTGACCCAATTTTCATTCACCAACTCCTTCACCTCTCCTCTGACAAGATCCTTAACAAAACCGGGAATCTCTCTGAGCTCCTTTTTCAGATTATCAACTTTACTGGCCATGATGTGATTACTCTTGATCGCAGCATTGGTCAGTTCCATATCTTTGTTGGTCTTGAGCCGTATCTCTGAAAACTTGTCTTTCAAAGCGTTCTGAGTGCCCATTACTTTGTTCAACGAAACAGGACACAACTTTTCCACCTCTTTTTCCAGATACCTTCGATTAGACAGCCCTTGGATGAATGTATCTCGCTTTTCACAGACATTTCGCAACTCCAGCGTTAAATTATCATACTGATCCATAAGTTGATTATACTCCTCCACAGTGATATCGTCACAAGCTAGTCTCTCAAGAAACTCATTCTTGAAATCCCTAGCTACTGCATACTGGATATTCACAGCTGTGGTGTGGTGCGAAAGATTGAGACCATACTTGTTTTCAAAGGGTTCACCATTTCTCACCTCCAGTACTTTTTCAATACACTCAATGAGTCGTTTCATAGCATTCGGATCGCTCAAAAGGGTTTTCAAATGGCAATGACCGTTGATCTCATCTTTGATAAAAGTAGGACCATGAATGAAAAACAACTCGGGCACAAAATTGTACTCACCTGGATCAGAGTCTGGAGTGAATCCGTAGAAAGGACCATTGAAAGTGTGTGAGAGTGTTTTGCAGTAGAATAACCCAGTCTGATTGGTTTTGTAGAGGTCGGCATGAAAGTCAGAGTCGCCATAAGTTTTCGGTTCGTCTTTGCTGAAGATGGTGAGGGTTTTTTTCATTGCAAATATACATCACCCACAAACGGCACTCTGGTTATATATAAACCATGGTCAGAGTACATTCCAGGGCAGAAAGTTCTTTTTATATGAACTTTCAAAGTCAACTGGGGAACAGGGGGTTTATATATGAACTGTCAGAATGGAAACAGGGGGACAGGGGGATTATATATGAAAAGCAGCTGTCAAACGTCATTCTGAGAATTACGCTTTAAATGACGGAAACGGAGTGGACCTTCCTAGATGGTGAAGTTGGGAATTGCAAGGAAATGGGGGTTGTGGGTACTTGAAATGAAGCTGGAGATGAGGCGGCTCAGGAAATGTAGTAAGTTTGGCTGTGATACAAATATTGGTGGAGGTAGGACAGAAACTAGTTTGACATTTGGCAAAAAAAGAAAATCAGGGAAATATTGAAAGGGGTAGGATATGGACTAGTGGAACTGGAATGAATTACCTCTGAATGAGGAATGTGCTAGCGCTTTTCAAACAATCATGCCTGTCACACGTAACTCCTGCCGTTGGTTAAATGGTCAAAATCGATTTTTGCTGTATTCCAGCCTTACGTATATTCAAAATGATGCTACTGACGGTGCGAGTTTGATAAAACTCTCAGTTTATTTGTAGGAGTGATATTGATGAAGCTACTGACGAAACAGGAAATTGTCACAAACAAGGTTGGGCAAGTTCAAGAGCTTAAAACAGGGAAGGAACAAACGTGAATATAAGGCACCATTTCTACAGAAGGCATGTTCACCAAACACTTTTATATTCATTTGAAGTTGCTCATTCGAAACTACTTTACTATGAATCAACAATCGAGTAACCATCTGAACTCCTACTATACCAACGATGTTCTTAGAATGAGTCCATGCAAAGAGATAGAACAAACCTGTAATGAAATACTTATACAGTATCTTGCGTATATTCAAAATGAAGCTAGGAATGAGGCGGTTTGAATGGCGAAGTCAGGATATCTGCTGCTGTGATATCACAAGAGCTACAGCTGTAAGGCCGTAGAAAACGATAAACAGCATGTTCACTTGACTGGTCAAGTTGGTGTGGTTCTTATGCATAATGTCTGAATAACTACAATTATTTGAAAATAATGATAAAACCTCATGTCAACACAGCACTATATTTCGTTCCAAAACAGTGCTGTATGTACTTCAGCAGCTTCCAGTCTGTACCAAGCGCAGTCTCTCACCAAAAACAAACCGACCAAAACAGCAAAAAAGTAACACGTTACACTCCGATACGGGGAATCGAACCCCGGTCTCCACGGTTCCCAACATGAGAGCGTGATGTGATAGCCCCTACACTATATCGGACGATGAGAAAATCGGCTTGGTTGGAATTATTTCGGGGGAGAAAAACACGAAAAAAACGCGAAATTTGTGGTTTACAGGGTGACAGGAGTGATTCTGAATGTTTTGCAATGGTTTTTATGCATGAATGATCACTGGTCATGGTTCTAAGGGCATTCTTAGAATATGACTTATATAACGTTTAACGGGTGTAGTTAAGGTTTGTTAAGGTGAATGTTAGCAGTACAATATCTCAAGGTAGGAGAATGTTACAGAGGTAAGAGTTTGATAGATCGGTTCGGATTGGTCGATATATTCTATTTACATGTTGTTTTCGTTAGTACTGTTTGCTATAACCCCCCAAACATCACGATCTTCAACTCTGCCACAACCTTAAATTCACAGTTGAGGCTCTTGTCAGAGCTCATGTGGGGTCTACTCAGACAGTTTGAGGTCAATTGATTGAATAGGGGCTGGATTATTTTCAATTGAAAATTATTTAAAAAAAAATTCAGAAAAATGAATATTGAGATCGTTACTGTATTGAGTGTAGATGTCTGTGGTTCGATCCTAACATGTTCATACTGATTTATCTTGTTCTGTCAGTTAATGAGGCTAGACTGCTTACTACAGCCACAGTCCTCATACAGCCTCAATTGTGACATCTGGAAACATCTATACAGTATAGAAGACACTGTACACTGAGGACTATACACCTCCTCATACTCCCCATATAAATATTTCACTCATTCTAGAGATTATTATTTCTATGTCCTTCATTCTCTCTTGATATTAAACCCAGTATTCAGCCCCAGATTTGCCTCAACCTAAAGGCTGTCTCATTGAGCCTTGATCAAGTGTTAGAGCCTCAGATGCCTCATGGCTATATATATAGGTCTGGATCTCTCTTCAATCTTCAGTACCACTCTCTCAATGACCCACCCATACCACATCACTACTCGAAGAACTCGAGGCATTCCAGCTCCTCAAGTCGCTTATCCTTCTCCTGACTCGTCTCCTGAACCTGGAAACTTGACTCTTCCTCCTATGAGACAGCAGACTGTGACTGCTCTGCCTTCAGTGAGTACTCTGAACTCGTCTGTGCCTCATGAAGTACGAGAAAACACGTTTTTCATCTCAGTCAGCGCTTTCTACGATGAACCCAGCCTCTATCCTTGTATTCTCGAGTGCTACAGTGCTGCTGCTGTCCTGCATAGTCCTGGAGTAGTGGTCAAGTACAACAATCGGCATTCGCTTTTGAAACAGTGGCTTGGGCATATTTTCACTCCAAATCCTGATTGTCCGAGAGTTATTCTTGTTGATACGTTTCTAGGACAACTGGTTGGAGAAATGTATAATGATCAGGAGTTTGCCAGTGTCCTTAGTTCTAGGAAGTTGAAACTTGTTCACTTGAACCCGGTTGTTTCGTTGAATAACAGTCTCAATATTCCTTTCGAAGTGTCTGATAAAGCATTCAAAGAGTTTGTCTCTATGCATAGCTCTCAGAATAACAGCTCTCTTATGGCTGTTGATCTAACAGCTCACACTGAATGTTGCTATAAACAGGCAGCAGCTAAGGGTTTTACTACAGCTACCATGCAAAGAGGATGGGCTTTTACGGACCTCGAAAAAGTGTGGAAGAAGGCAAACCTGGTTGGTGAAAGTGATGCTCAAACTAGAGGAATTCTGGAAGAGGAGAAAGCTAGAATCAGACATGCTTGGTCTGCTATTGAAAACAGAAGAGCCTGGATTGAAGAAAGGGAAAATGAAGTTCAGATGAAGTATCAGGAGAGACAGAGACGACAGCCTTCTCCCTTGAGACAGGCTCTCTGATTGGTATCTGCTGAACATAGCTGGGGGTATATAATAGTAATAAGGCTTCAGTGGTCCAGTAATGGGTCTCCCACAGGTACATCAATTGAATACATATTTGTGAAATTACCTAGTGTTGAAAAGCTCACTTTCATTGTATTGGCTGTATCTTCAACAAGTACCCGTCAATTCCCTCAACTAATCTCCCAACTGTAAAAACTCAAACCTAACTATTTACTCCGAATCAATACATGCCACATCCTATCGATATACTGACTTGTCAGAGAGAGAAACTGGACCAAGAATTCATCTCATGTGCTCTTTTAGGTGCTTAATAACATCTCAGGCGCTGATTTGAGCCGTTATTCCAAGTTTTCCAAGAATCGCCCATCATTTTAATATATGGATGCTGTTCAACCCCCATGAAACCTCACCATATAATTTAGCACTTACACACTCCAAACCACCAGAAACATCCTCCAAACCACCCCCACAGCTTCAAAACACCCTCAATTTACTTGTACAAGTACGTTCACACCCTCCACCTTCTCTACCATACACTTACCCCTGAATCATAATCCCCATTTATGATGTCTCAAACACCCCACCCATAGGTAAACTCAGCCAAGACAGCCACCCTAATTGTAGACTCAATTGAGCTCTAGCCTGAAGTACTAAGTCCAAAGTATCACTCTACAGTATCTGTCTCTGCCTCACTTATAGTAACAGAACGTAGATCAGGGGCTTGGTTATGACAGTAAGAAACAAGCTGTAGCCACACTTTTTTTTGTAGATTGACTCTTAACCTGTGTACTGCTCTCAAACTGCAAATACCAAAGTGCCAGTTTATACCATGAGCTGGCACTACTGGCACACTGGCTCCTACTGTCAGTGGTTGGTGTGGGGATGTTAAACCTTCTAGCAAATGGGGTTTACTTAAAGTTAACAAAAAAGCCAACTAAAAAAGTGCTTTGGGGGTGCCAAATGCATGTTACAGACATTCTACGGACATGCCGGTTTCAGTAACTACCTAATAGAGGTGTCTCCTTACTGAATCCATCATAAAACCCTTTCTGGCAGTACAAAATCCCAAGTTGTACGCCTCCAAAGACTCGATATTACTTGACATTTGAAATTTACTTCACTCCTCCCAAAAGCTTAACCAAATGTGCAGGGTGCATTTCTGCTTTACAAAACAGTGTACGAAAAGGTCAAAGACCTTGCACAGGAGCGTAGAAACTGGCCCACAGTATATTGAGATGTCAAAGAACAACATGAGCTATTAATATGGCAATTCATAAAAACTTTGTATTTTTTTTTTCAGTTTTTTTTTGCTTTGATTTTCAGTATCAGGGAAAACAAAGATAAGTGCGAAACAGCACATCCCGAAGTGTTATAAGCAAAGCTGAAGATGTATATAGATTCAATTGATCGTTCTGTTTCAGATAAAGTTTTAAAATACATGAAAATTGAGGTTTTTACCCCATATTCAAGAGACTGAAAATTTCAGTTATGTTGATTTTTCACCGTTTTTTGACAAAATCGCATGTGGTCCCCCCCACGCGACGAAAATCTGACTTTTTTGAAAAAAAACGACCAATTTTTTTTCGTCTGGAATTCAGTTTCACACGTTGTAGCATGCTTCTGTAGGTACAATGCCCTTTGTTTCACCTTGCTGTGATCTCTCCTTGTGGTGTTACAGCTCGATGTTGATGGCCCCAAATGGGTTTACTTAAGGTCAACAAAGAATCCAACTAAAAAAATGCTCTGGGGGTGCCAACTGCGCGTTATAGACATTCCTGTGAGATGAGGGTTTCAGTAATACATCAATTAAAGCGTGAAATTATATAATTCTCATTAATCTCATAGTGTGCTAGTACAAAATTCCGAGATAAACACTCTCAAAGTCTCGATATTACTTGACATTTGAAATTTACTTCACTCCTCCCAAAAGCTTAACAAAGTGTAACTGGTATCTCGCCTAAGAGACCTTCCCAGCAATACCACAAGCCCTCAGCATGAGCCAGGTTATTGTTTTACCAAGCTCTACAGGTCCAAGGACTGCACTGGATGTTACATAAACCACGGAGGGTACCGTTGATGGTACCGACCAGTATGGTGTCAAAAGTTTGGACTATAAAATCGAACACCAGAGTCTTGCTGAAACCAGGTTAGATTTCAAGTGGGAAGAATAATAAAAAAAATACTAGAATATAAACCCGACTTTTAAATACAGAATGGTAGAATTTTTCTAAAATACCAATTATATCGATTGATTAATGGAGCCTTGATCTGTACGATACTGTAACTCACACCCATGTTCTTCAATGTTAAAGGCAGTTGGGAGGACACTTTAAATATCTGTTCATTTTCCACGACTCAACCATAATACATATATTTAATCCATACAACATCAACCAAAGCCCTTTACCCTCTCATAATACGTTCTCCTGTCATACACCCCCACCACTCGAACCGCGTGCCACTTTTTCCCCCAACCTAAACTGTAAACCCTCGCGTGACTTCTTCTCCTTCACATGGACTCGGAGCTGTTTACATCATTCCAGTCTGCTCTGGGGGCTCTGGAGCAGCTGGCTATTATAAACGACACAAACACGGCCAATGCGACGACCGGCACGATTGAAACAGCTCACGTGGACCTCAAACTGCACATTTTACGGTTGAGTAACCTGGAGACCTGTCTGGCTCTCAGTCAGTCGTGTTCCACTTACCGCAAGCTATGGGAATCTCTGGACAAGACTCTGGTTCGTGAGAAAGTGCAGAAACGAGTACCGTGGTTCCAACTCAATGAAGGATCTACAGGTTTGACAAACTGGGACCAGTGTGCGAGAGTGCTTGTTTCTCGAACAAAAAAGGCTATGACAGAGAAGGAGGATCTTGTGGAGAGAGAAGGGAGAATTCTCATGAAAAGCGTGGAAATGACAACTTGTGCGAATGTCACTGTTCCAATCAGAGTCGATTCTGTGGATGTCACGTTTGATGCGGAACTCAGAAAGAACATGAAACCAATGTTTCCTGATGCAAACCTGCAGACTCTGATCAAACAGGATATCAAGGGAACCACTCTACGACAAAAGAAAATCTCAATGGACTTGAGAACCCTCAAAGCGACTACTGGTACAAGTGAACCCTGGCAAGATGACGAACCTCAGAAAGAACGGAAAAACAAAGTCACTGCTCCATCGGGACTCGAACTGAGACACACTGATCCAAAGGGGTTTGTCAGTGTAGTCAACGAAAATGACCACCTGCTGCATATCAAATACAGTACCGATAGACCCTGGGTGGGTGTTGACGAGAAAGGGCACAAAAAGAACAAACGAGCAGATATCGATGGAGTCGTGCACAAAGACAGTCATGAACAAGACGAAGATGGCTGTTTGGTGATTGATCCGGCTATATTGATTATTCAGCAGGCTGAAAAAGACGTTGCTCAGCCTCTCATCAATTTACTTCCGGGTAACGCTGGAGCACTTATTGCGAGGTTTACAGATCACGTGCTGGTCTCTCCTTACCTCGGGTACATTGAACCTACTCCTGAACTCACTCACGTGATCATTTGTGCTGTTCCGTACCCTGGATACGGCGGTTTCATGTCGTTTGAATCCTCTTCTCAGCAGTTTTGCGTCACCTATAATGGGTACCTGTACTACCTTCATGAAGGCAGATTCACACAAATGTGGGTTGATTTGGGGGTCAGAAAACGGCTCAAGATCAGATCTCATGTGCGAAAGTACCTAGGTCATCATACTCTTGTTCAAAAGTACGAAACGAGACCTCTAACCTGTATCAACGTGTTTTTTCCCATGATTGGCACCTTTGCTATTCAGATTGATATCTTTGGGTACCATGGAATTGTTCAGGGTGATAAAAATCAGGGTCTAGATCGGTTTGTCACTCTTCAGAGAGCTTATGGGTGTGTTGTAGGTGATCTCTTGACTGGTAGAACTTATTTCTGCAAGAATCCCAAGATTTCGCGTCAGTTCAATATTCCTTATATTGACAATAAGAAGAAGAAAACGGTCGGTTTCTACTCTTTCTCTCCTTATATGACTGCTCAGTTGACCATGAATCTCATGGATATGGAGCGAACTGGCCGAAAAACAGCTGATTTCAACCTCAAATACGAAACTGAGTACGTGGATTCAGCTCGAAGAGAGCTGGTGGCTATTGCAAACAACTACATGCCCGATGAGGACTTTCAGGCGTTTGTAGACAACGATCCTGACAAAAAACACTTTTACCAGTACCCTAGGAGAATTGTCACAAGTGAACTAGCATTCGGAGACCGTCAGGAGGAGTTTACCAACATTGATGGAGATCATGAAGAGCTGCAGCTTCAGTCTGACAAAGAAACCGACTATGAAGACTGGGATTGTGGACATGATCTAGCTAGATGTGCTTCAGAGTACGAAATGGACTCTAGTGAAGGTGAGTTTGACTCTGACAGCAAGTTGACGCCTGCTCAACTCAACAAAAAGTACAAGGGTAAAGTGCCGTCTGTGTATTATAGACAGGGTGTACTGGATGGCAAGAGAGGAAGACCCGATACCACGTACCATATGAAGATGGACTATTACAAGGGGTACCATGAGGCGCATCGGAAGCGGTTTGGGTTTACGGATCCGAAAGATAAGGATGATTATTGGGGGAGTAACCCGCATCATGGGGAGTGGTATCTGAGATGATGAGCGAAGCGAATCATCGAAGATACGAGCTCACCAGAATATCATGTAGCCTATAATTTGATTGATGTTGATTATGTATGGTGAATGTAGTTGCTGTATCATAGGCCATGAGCTTAAGGTTCTGATAAGAAGTCATATCTAAACCTTAATCATAGCAGAAGTTCTGTTAGAAACGGGCACACCTTAATCACATCAGCATGTTCAACAGTACCACTCACACCTCATATAGCAGCGCTACATATAAACAAAGACGTTCATGGAAACCACCGTCTCTCTGCGATCCGTTTGATACAGTTTTAGTGAGCCTATCGTTGTTTTTGAAGTCCTAACTCCGCGGTTTATGTAACATGCAGTACAGTGCTTGGGCCGGTAGAGTTTAATAAAGAATAATAGCCTGCCTCATGATTCGTTTTTTTGTTATTCACATGTACTGGAAAGTCTCTTAGGCTGTATGAGAGCAAGCACAACACTTGGCATGTAACTGAGGGGCTCTCTGACCAGTCTCAAAGGCTGAATTTCGAAAATGGCCAAATCACATGCGATTTTAATTCTGAAAAGGGCATTGGAATCTCCTGAGCAAGGGTATCAAAATGAACTATCTCTTACCTTTCCGAGAGCTACATTGACCAAGTTATTGGCAACGTAAGTTCCATAAAGTACCTGGTTTGGTCCCAGCATAAAGTATCGGGACGGCATAAACTACGGGTATGCAATATTGAACTTTAATTATGGGGTTGACTTTGGTTGTAATTTTAGAGATGTTGTGGGGGTCGTATGGGTGTGAAAAGTAGTGCATTATAATCTCCTGATCAAGGGGATCATTTTGGTATATTTATATTTGCCGTGGAGTGCGTAATTGGCGAGTGACACATGCCATTTGAGTCCTACAACCTTAACTAAAGAGCAAACGACACTTGGCGTGTGATCCAAGGGTGGTGTTTGTAGTTGCTAGCTGATTTATGGCTGGTTCAAATCTCCTGAGTCTGTGGAGTCGGAATATATAGTAATATCCACATGCTGTCTACTTGGAAGGCGTGATAAATGCTGCCAAAGTTGGACACTTCAGTTACACTCAGTTACACTTTGGTTAAGCTTTAGGGTAAATGTAAAAAGTCAAGTAATATCGAGACTTCAAGAGCGTTCAACTTGGACTTGTGTACTGCTATAACGTGAGATTATTGAGTAATCTGTAATTCCACGCCTTAATCAGTGCAATACAAAACCCCTCATATCAATGGAATGCCTGGAACGTGTAGAAGAGACCCCCAGGTCACTTTTTTAGTTGGCTTTTTTGTTAACCTTAAGTAAACCCATTTGGAGCCTAAAAACAAGACAGAACACAGTTCACAGCATAAGATCTACAGCTACGAGTACATATCTCTACACAAACTACACTACCGACCTCTCGCTTCGCTCGAGATCGCTGTTGAATGTCATAAATCATTACTAATGCAACTACTCCTCCTCGGCCTCCAGCCACCACCATCTCAGCCCCTGGCCCAGATCAAACGGGTTCTCCTCCCGATCTCCAATCCCCCCATTCACCACCCGCTCCTCCATCCCCGTGATCCGTCCCACCAACCAATCCCGCTCCTTCAACTCCCTTCCTGGCTTTTGTTTCAGGAAGAAATGCGGAGCGCCCACATTAAACGCCGCCCACGGTTGCGGCTGTCTGCTGGGGTCCCGTGTGGGCAAGAACAGCACCAGATCCCCAACCTTGAACCGGTTGAGGGCAATTTTCGACCGTGTCTCTTCATCCAGCTGCTGAGTCATGGTCCGGTAATTGCGAGCCTCCTTTTGCAACTTGCGCGCAAGATGCTCCAGGTCCTCGAACCGCTTGGCCACTTTTTCCACGTACAAATCGTAGTCGAGGAAAATGCGGGCCAGGAAGGTCCGGTAATTCGACTCAAACGAGTCGGGAGTGGTTTTGGTGGCCCAGTACAACGCGGAAAAGTCGTCGCTGGGCTCACTCTCACTATCCTTGTCGTTCTTGTCGCCCTTTTTGCCCCGATGTTTCTTCCGAAGGCCTTTAACGCGATGAATATCAAACGAAACAACCTCGGAACCGTCGGTATCGTACTCCTTTTGAGCCTGGAGACCAAGAGACTCGAGAAGCACGCAGTTGCGCTTGTAGCCAGTGTACAGCCGCTGAGAGAGATCCTGCAGAGTGATCTTGAGACGGCTGTTTTCGTCATCAACAGTGTTGTGAACCAGCGTCATGGCTTTCAGACGCTGCTCCAGCTCCTCCGTCTCCTGATCCGCACGCTGATGACGCTCAATCGACGTCTCGGCAGCCGTCTCCACCTGCTCCTCCAGCTCCTCCACCCTCAGTTTCAGCTCACTAATCTCCTGAACAAGACACCGGCGTTCACGTGAGAAGTCCGACTCGAGAGACGCCATGTTGGCCATGAGGTCGTTCTTCTCGTTCTCCGTGTGCAACAGGCTCTGCGACAACTTGTCAATTTTTGCCTGGAACGCAGCAGCCTCGTTTTCTCGCTGCACACGGGCCTCCTCCTCACGAGCCTCCTGCTCGGCCTGCTCAGCCTGCTCACGTGCCTCCTTGTCAGCAGCTGACTCAGCCTCCTCCTCCACAGCCTCCTTGGAATCGACAGGACTCACAATGTATCCCGTCGCAAACCCCCCTGAAGGAGTCCCAGGAGACACGGACCATCGCGACGTGTCCTGCGACATGCGCTGCTTGTGCAGCAGGTCCTCCAGCTTCCTGATCCGGGCCTCGTACCCCCGGATCTTGTCGTCCGCGTTGGTCACCGACGACATGGGCGCTCTCTCTGCCATCAGAGAGCCGCTGATACTGCCGTTGCGAAACAGACTCTTGGGGAACGAGCTGGTCGCGGCAGTGGACCCGGAGACGCCTCCCAGAAGCGACTCCAGGTTGTTTCTCACCTCTTTGGAAGACACCTGAGAAATGTAATCCGTGACCACGTTTCTGGGGATCACCAGATTATGCACAATCGAGGGCGTCGATGTGGATATCGTGTCGAGCGACAAATCCTCCTGCTCGTTGAGAATGTCCACGAATGGGAACGTGTCTTGAAACTGCTTTTTCCACGCGACTCGGGTTCCAATCTCGGCTTTGACGGAGTTATCAACCCCAGATTGGCTCCATACCGTCCGTCGAAGCATCTCCACCAGCACACAGCCGTAGACAAACTCCACATCCACCTGTTTCATTGCCTGAACACGTTTCTCCTCGTACTTTGTCAGTTCTGATCCGATCTGCGTCAACTTTGGTTTGAGCTTTGTAGATCGAGACTGCAGCTGACTGATGGACTGCAGGACCTTTTGCGAGTGCTGGATCGTCTGGAACTTGGCCTTGAACAGCGCTTTGTGGAGATCGAGAATCTGGACCTGGCAGTTGTTGATGGCTTTCACAGACTCACTGCCGACATCTCCATTGTGTCCCGTCAGCTCCGACAGCCGTTTGAGCACCCCGACGGCCTCGTTGCACAGCACTTCTGAGTTAGTTCCTCCAATCCACACGTCTGTGCTGTTGACTAGTGACAGAGTATCGGCTGACAATGCCGCCAGTTCCTGTTCGGTCGCGTGGAACTTGTTCATGCAAGCTGGAAACTCCGATTTGAACTCCACCACAATGTTCTGCAGCTGTTGGAGGTCCAGCCAGTCGTTGAGAAACTGTTTTTTTCCAAATATCGCCGGCGCCACCAGTTTGACTGCACGTGTGTTGTCCCTCAGTCTGCCCAGATCCACCGACAGCAGCGGCGTGATGCCCGCATTGAGCTCCTTGGAGTACTCCTTGACGTTGAGGAGGTTTTTGTCGAGGTTGTGCGAGTGTTGTTTCATCTGTGTAATGGCGACGTTTGTGGCTCGTTTGACGGTTGCAATCTCCCCAGTCATCCTTTTGAGCTCCTCCACGAGTCTCGAACCGTGGGTCAATACCGTCAGAGACCATTGAGACGGATCTGAGCCCGCCACCAGCTGTTTGGCCTTTGGAGCGGTGTATTTCGTCTCAGCGGCAGAATTGCCGCCCACAACGCCCCGATCAAACACAAAGAGCTCGTCCTGCGACGCCAGATGCGCCATTTTGACCTGCTCCGCCGCCACGGTCAAAATCAACTGATCTGACACAGACACAGAAAAGTCCATTTCCACCCAGGCCTTGAAATGCCCCAGCGACGAGAACTGGTCACGTGCCACGGCCACAGACACGCCCGAGGATGCCGACGACACGGTGAGTTCGCCCATGGTGTAGTGTTGTGTGAGTGTGAGAGTAAGAGTGTGGTTTTGAGTGGCGATAATACAATAGTCTTAGAGAGGTTATCTGATAGCGTATGTCCAAACCTTGTTGGAGTTTCCGAGAATACTGTATAATAGCAGCTGTCTGTTTGATGTGGGAGAGAAGAAGACAAGTCATTTTCCGTTCGCTTTTCCGGTTATATCTAATTTCGTTCTGTTTGTGTAACTCACTCATAACATGTCACACTGCCTTAGTTACTAAGTGATCACAAGAATGACGTAAGATTACTATGAGGTTGTCTTGTGACCGTCAGCCTAGTGTAGTAGCTCAGAGCTGTAGTCAGTCTGGTTGCCATGGCAACGGCGTTCTATATACTATTCCACCACTCTAAACCCCCCTCTACAGTCTGGACAAATCATTTTGGATGGTTATTTTTGGTAGGTCCACGGCGGGTAAATGACGTGCCGAGCGGGTATATTACAGTAAGGTTTGGTAAGTGGCAAACAAGAAGAAAATGGGGTTCTTTAGAAGTGGTGCTGAAAGTGACTCTAGCGGATTGATACTGAAAATACGGATAGTATGGCTGCTTATGAACCACCTACCAAAGTCCCATATCTCTAGCTACAAAACTAACCCTACTTTCCATGTCCTCCATTATCCCAACTACTCTCTATCTAACTCTAAATTTCATACTTGGGAGCATTACTTCAGCAACTTATTCACTCCACCATCACCACCACAACACACACAGAACCATGGATATCAACGATAAAGACGAATGGACGCTCATAGTGGCATCTCTGGGCGACCACGAGCTCCGTGCCGAAAGAGATCGGCTGCTGAACTCGATTCAGCACCTCAAACGGTCCAATGAAGAACTGGACGAGTTTGTCAAGGACGATGCTGAGCTCCAGGAGGTGATTGACGACAACAACCGGGTGATTAGTAATCAGGAGATGCGCATTGACGCGCTCAAAGCAGAGATTACTAAGCGGGGCATTTCTGCTGAGCATGAAAAGGAAGAAAAGGGACCTAAAATTGAGGAAGTCAAGGATGCAGCTCCAGAGACACAGACGGAAACGTTACCGACACAAACGGAGGAGCCAGAAGAGACGGTCATTCATTTGTGATGAGTTAGTGTGGGTTTGAAACGAGCTAGAGGTGAAGTAAGGCACCAAACAGGAAATGGTGAATTTGAGGGTCTGGATGGGGTTGGATCGGTGTGGAACCGGTCTAGATGGATTGCTGCGGTGAAGGAGAGTCGGGAACTGCTTTTCTTTTCTCCATTGAGTCGTTGGTTGAGCTGTTACAACCCTTATTCAAGATACTCCTCAAGTTGGGCTAGCTGAACTGTACCTGGTATCCTGGTATGAGGTTCAGGCGGCACTTCTATACCATAGAGCACCGTCTTTGTGCCCAGTTTATATATATTTAGATGTGATTTATCAGACTGTAATTATGGTAAATATGGACTTTAACATATCACTCTGAAGTGGATAGCTTCCCTCATAGGATAGCTACAGCATTGGTTGAAGTTCTAAAAGATAGATCGTACTCTCCTGGACATTTTGGTATACATCTCATCCCCTTCAGATAACTATTCATTGAACTAGGATCGTTAAGTATATGCTATAACAATGTATTCATTAAGGACATTACTAAGCTCTGAGAAGATAGCCAAGATAATACAAGATACAATGCGACACTGCGAATCCGTTGAGCTTTTAATATCTTCAAGTGCCCATACAAAAACATGAGTTACTGCAGTTCTTGCTCAGCAAACCCCAAAACCGCCAAAATCACCCCAATTGAAAATTTATTTTTTCCCTGTACTCCCCCTCATCTCCAGACCCCAGAAACCCCTCTGTTTCACCTCTACCTTCATCCAATCATCTTGGTACCCTTCGATAAGCTCGCCCATAATAAAGCCACAATAATCCTATCTAGAGTTTCCCGGACTTTTGAACACATCACTGAAATCACCCATTATTCAACTAAAACCGGCCATATTTACTACCATTCGACTCGTCTCACTCTCCTCTTTCCAAATATACCACCCCCTTTACCCCTACTACCCTCCCCAGCCTCCCCACTCCAACCACCACTAGCTCCAACCTTGCTGTCAACTTTATCTCTCCTCCCTCAATATATAAACCCCCTCGTCCCCTTCTTGCTCACCACTCTCGCGCGAGGCTTGGATCCAACGTCCGACTCTCGGGTCTGTGTCCCTGGCCTGTGTACTAAGAGGGCGCACAGTCACACGCCAGGTTGCTGTGGAGGGGTCGGTGGATGCATCTGACAGGGGACACTGATGTCTACAGCAAGAAGGGAAGAGGGTGTCAGTAGCGCACTGTTGGAACACACTCTTCAGTCATGTGACTCTTTGGTCACGTGATAGCCTCCAGCCTATTATGGAGGCACGTGTTTCTAGATTCTCTAGAACTGGTCGTCTACTACAGTTGTAGTGGACCTGCTGTTGTACAAGATGTTTAACAGCTTGGCAAGTCAGTACAGTTACTGTCAGTACTGGCTTAGGGAGTTTGTACAGTTGTTCAGACTCACTTGGTAGCTTGTACAGTTATACAAGCTTGGGAGTAGTAAAGGTCGTACCAGTGGTACGTACTACTCATAGGGAGTCAGTATAGGATATATACTGGCTCATAGGGAGTACCTGTTTGGATGGTACTCACATGGCTGTCCTGACGAGACAAGATCTAGGCTAGCGTCGAAACACCGCAAGGTGTAGACAGCCACTAGTCTATAGTTAATGGATGATGAACGAACGAACGAAAATTAATGAGCTAAGCGAACGAATGAACGATACAAAACAACAGTGTACAGTATGGCACGGTAACAATGTCTGTGTGAAGGAGTCAAGTTCATAGAGTATATAGGTAATAAATTTGTATGATGATGAAATGAACCAGGCTGAAAATTCGGGTAGTGAGTAAACCACACCCGGGGAGTCCGAAAATGTGCTTCTGTCCAGCGTCCGATGTCCATATCAAATTCTACTGAAGTTCTCTGTACTTGACGATGTTTGTCTATTTAAGGTACGGTATCAGGGTGCATAATCGCCGCTACAGAACAAAGCGTACAACAGGTCTAATACGTGCCACAGGAGTGTGAAATTTATCCTACAGTATATTGTGATGTCAAAGAATAATCTGAGCTATTAATATTGCAGATTGTAGAAACTTTTTTTTTTCCAGTTTTTTTTTTTCCAGTTTTTTTTTCCGCTTTTTTTTTCAGTGTCAGAAAAACGAGGATTAGTGCGAAACAACACATATAGAAGGAGTAATTACAAAGATGAAGATATATATAGGATCAATTGATCGGTTTAATTCAGATGAAGTTTTAAAAAACACGAAAAATGAGGTTTTTCCCCCATTTTGATGAGACTAAAGTTTTCTGAAATGTTGATTTTTCACTGTTTTTTGACAAAATCGCAGGTGGTCCCCCCCACAAGCCGAAAAACTGACTTTTTTTGAAAAAAACGACTAAATTTTTTTCGTCTGTTTTTCAGTTTCCCACGTTGTAGCATGCCTCTAGAAGTACAATGCGCTTTGTTACACCTTCCTATGGTCTCTCCTTGTGGTGATACAAGTCTTTTTGAATATGTAAACGAACATGAACACTGATCAAATGGTACAAGAAGCAACAAGGGTGTTTACAAGAGATACTTTCATAGACTAGAGCATGAATTGTATCAATCTGTATCATTCTGTACCAGCTACTGTACTTACAGTATATTGTACACCAGTAGTTCACTTACACTGTATTTCTTATTGCACACCTTAACAAATGCACCACTCTAAACCGCTCTTCCTCTTACACACCACTTTAAACACCCCTTTAAACACCACACACACACACACACTCACACACGCTCAAACACTTGTGTCTCACAAACATCCGAGGTTACAATCATGGTCTGGCGTTGGCTGGATTTGTAGCTAGATCACCGTTTGCGGCACGAGTGGCACGAGCGTCAGCGAGTGCCTATCACTGTGCTACCAGTATTGTTTGTGGTACCAGTATTCTGTGGTGTTTAAGTGCGCGACACAAATAGGATTAACTTCTGACAGAGGCGATGAGGTGAGTCCAGGGTTAGGCGGACCTATTCTGGTTTGGGGTCAGGGTTAGGGTAGGTCATTTTGGGCAATTTGAGGCCGGTTTCAGGGTTAGGGTAGCCCACTTTGGGAAGTTTCAGGCTAGTTTCTGGTTGTTTTCAGGGTTAGGGTATACCATAAGGGGTAATTCCAGGGTTAGGATTGCCCCTTTAGTCCACTTTCAGGGTTAGGGTAGCTATATACGGTAATTTCAGGGTTATGGTTGCCCGTTGGGGGTAAACCCCGCACCTTATCCTTATCACGCCCTCGTACATGTGGGGTTAAACTTTAGCCAGGTGTTCACATCACAACCACGAAACAACTACGACATGGTGAAAAAGTACTACGGAGTCAAAGCAGGGTACAATCCCGGTGTATATTCCTATGAAGACGCGAAAAAACAAATTCAGGGGTTCAGCAAAGCCGAATGGAAAGGATTCAATATCAGAGAACATGCCTTGGAGTATGTTGGCATGTCTTCTTCTTCTTCATCACGATCCAAAGTGACAAAACCAAAAGCCTCCGAGCCCATTGTTCTTCGTGTTGGGGGTCTAGTTGTCAAGCCATGTTGTGGAGACCTTTTTTACACCAACAACAGAGGTCAAAAGGTGTATCAAGTGTACACTGATGGAGCTTGTACTGATAATGGTAAGCCTTCTGCTTCAGCTGGGATTGGTGTTTTTTTCGGAGACGGCAATCCTCTCAATAAAAGTGAGCGTTTTGTCGGCTCAAAACAGTCCAATCAATTGGCTGAACTTGCTGCTGTAAAACGAGCTTATGAGGTGATTGAGTGGATTCGAACCCAGGATTTGTATGAGATTTATACCGATTCCGAGTATGTGATTAACTGTTTGACGAATTGGAGCAAGACGTGGGAAGTGAATGGATGGAGAACTTCGTCAGGGCAGAGTGTGAAAAATCAGGATTTGATTAGAGAAGTGTTGGTGTTGATGAGAAGGTGTAGCAATGTGGTTGGGATTGTGAAAGTGAAAGGGCATAGTGATGTTGATGGGAATGAGAAGGCGGATAGGTTGGCTAGGGAGGGTGCGAGGAGGTAATACCGAAACAGGTTTCCGAAGGAAACTGTTGAGGTGTTACTGTATAGATTAATGATGATTTGATTGAGACAGTAAAAAAAAAAAAAAAAAAAAAAAAAAAGTGGTAGCTACAGTACTTACAAGAGTGGTGCTCGTGTACAGTACTGGTACGGTATTGTAGTGGTGTTGTTGTAAATCATTTATTATTCAGTCTATTTAACATCCTTGGCAGCGATTTTAAGTCTCATTTAGACAGGTACGGTAATTAGTGATTGCGGTAATGTCCCAACTGTGTTGATTGAGAGTACAGTATACATACTGTCTCACAGCAACACCCCTATGGTACTTGTAGCTCGATCAAAAGTAGCCATTGAGCTTAGTTATTTTGAACGTACGCTGATATACACTGTATCTTTCTTCTGAAGGAACTGTTGGGGTGTTATCTATAGGTTATTGATGATTTGATTTATGACTGAAAAAAAAAAAAAAAAGAAAAAATAAAAAAATAAAAAAATGTACAGCTCAGTACCAGGTACAGTAGGGTCCTTTGGGGCTTAAGCTGTCCCAGCTGTCTAACAGTACTGCTCAATAGACTAAGCCAGGCACAGCACCACACAGTGTACTGTACTGGTGTAGTCTGTGAGGTAGCTAGGGTATTTTAACAAAAGACAAGACTTTGTCTTCATCTAAATATATCTACACAACTGCTGTATTGTCATTAAGTCTATAGCGTCTGTAGAGCCTCCATCTTGTTGGAAGACTGTGTTAATAGGCTTACAGTACCAGGTAGTCAGAACAGCACACTGTAATAACAGTAGCCATTGAGTAGCAGCCCAACAACACACAGTGTGCTACGAGACGAATGCGCTTCATATAATCCTTATACAACACAATACAATATTTCCCCGTTACAGATGAATACGATATTTGCCACATCCTGCACAGTAAGACAGTATTAAATCATACACACAGTTACTACAAATAGGGTCTAGACTACTGACACCTCAAGCCAACGTGTTGTTTACCATACAGTATATCTCATACTAAGACCTTTCCTTGCTCCTGAGAATGTGTCTCTTTATATTTACAATACAATACAATACAATATATCCTTGCTACTGTATACCAGTAAGCCTACACACTGTTAACGTACAGTATACTTATGGTCTTTCAGATGGGGTTTAACTAAAGGTACACTTAGGACTATTCTACGGTTTAAAGCAATGATGAAATAGATGCCTTCAACCAATAAAAGAGAACTGTCTTGATCTGTGTAGCTTATCGAAAGAGTCGCTGATGTTGATGATGTTCTTTTTATTGGGATCATTTTATTTTTTTCACTTCTATAGTACCGGTAGTACATACTGGCATGATCTGAGTGAGGTAGAGTGATGTACAGTGTATAGCTATAAGGCTGTAGGAATCCTTAACAAAAAATGACTGTCCCAACTGTTAATGGAGACTATACCTCTTTACAGCAACGACTCTAGCTCGCTCAAAAGAAGCCATTGGGCTTAGATATTTTGGATATACGTTGATAGACACTGTATCTACCTTCTGTAAGAAGGACAGCCCAAAATTCCAACTCGAATACCATTTCTACGCAGTATCAAAATGTCGAGGTTGTATGAACCTTATCCCGTTCTGGGTAATATAGCTGTCTTCAGTAACTCCCAACTGGCCTTAGTTTAATAACAATTGATATAATATAGTCAGCACAAGACAGCACTGGATAGTCATAGGTCCTTAGGGTCATATGGTCAATTTGAAAAAAATACAGAGAAGATTAGCATGGTCCCTGCTTAAGGATGATAAGTGCAAAGAGATTTAAACCGTTTTTTATGTTATAAAAAAAAAAAAAAAAAAAAAAAAAAAAAAAAAAAAAAAAAGTAGTCCTGAAGCATCAATTACGGTACCAGGTAGTTTGGCGTAGAAAACGTGTCCCACACTGTTCTGGAGTGCCTACAGTACGATACAAAAGAAAGTAAATCGTTTATTATATACTGTAACACACTTGAAGAGCGAACTCGAAGAGTACAAAGAGATTTAAACCGTTTTTCTATGTTATTATAAAAAAAAAAAAAAAAAAAAAAAAAGTAAATCGTTTATTATATAGTCAAACACACTCTCATCGCTTTGCTCTTCGAGTGTTAGTAGGTCCGCAGGTCTTCGCTTCGCTCAGCCCTGCTCTTTAATGTTCGCACAACGAAAACTGCCGTCCAAAAATCCCCCCCTCATAATCCTCCTCATTCTGCCCTTCCACCGCTTTCCCTCTCTCCTCCATCAAATCCTCCCTCACCTCCTTTGCACTAGCCAGACTCCAAGGATAGTCATCATGAGCATCGAGCACTTTACTAAACAGCTCATCAGGCAGTTTATCCAGAAGACCAATACTCCTGACCTTTTCTCCCCACCAGGCTGAATTCTGAGGAGGAACTCGGGCTGTAGAGTGGACTTTTTTATCATACGGATCACAAATGAAAAAGCACACAATCTTACGATGACCAGGTTTCTTCTTATCAACCAGTTCAAAAGGCTGAACTTGGTGCTGGTAGATATTCGGGAAGACCACCATTCTCCCCTCTACAGCTTCAACAGATCCGAGATTCATCACCATGATATGGTCATCTCCAAACCCGTAAATCTGCTGTACTCCTCGTTCGTCACTCTGTTCGTATTCAGGATCAGACATGGAAGCTCTGAAGGATAGACGAGATTCAGACACGTTTTCAACGTCGTAGTAGTAGAGAACGGTAGCTACAATGTTCTCGTTGATAGTACCTTCAACATGCCAAGTTCCTCCAGGATACTGTGGGTTCTCTGGAGTCAGATGAATATTAGCCAGCTTTGTAATGACGTTCAGAGTCTTCCCTTTGACTTCAAACGTCTTTTTCAGCTGCTCCACTTCTTCAGGAGGATTATTCTCCGCTGGAACACGCTGCTCATGCCACTCAGTCCACAGATCATCGTCCCATTCGCCGTTTTCGTCCTGAAAACTCGGCTCTTCATCTGAATAGTACCCGTTTGAGTGTGAAAAAGGGTCGATTCTGTGCTGTTGACCGGAGAGAAAAGCGCTCAAAGTATGTTCCAAAGCAGGTACTGCAGCTTGAAATACTGAAGAAATCAGAGGATACAGCTCTTTATGCCATACAGGATGGAGATTGTTGATGTACGATTTGACGTCTACTTTTCCATCAACACCGACTTTGAATGGGGTAGGCAACCACTGGTACTTTTTAGAAACTGCCCAGTCCTCCACATCGTTCTTGCACATATCTTTAGTAGGGTCATAAACAGGAGCTTTGATACACTTGTCCAAAGAGGGAAAAAGGCCTTCAGTTGAGCCAATCTCAAATTTCAAATCGGGCTCACGTGACTCCAGAACACGTGTTTTTTCATAAACCACTGGAAACAAAGAAGGATGTACTAAATCCAGCACTTGTTCATTAGAACCAGGATGCCAATCAGGTTCTTCTTCTTCTAAAACACTCACAGCTTTCTGTAAAGCAAGTTTCGTATTTTCACTGACAAGTCCATCACCTTGAACAATCTCACGAGCAACTACCAACCCAGCTTTATGTCCAAACTTTTCAACAACAGGAACATAAAACTCCCTGAGCTCTTTGAGAACATATTCAGCCCAAACTTCTCTCAGACCCTGCTCAATCATCTCAGATTTCCATTTTGACACAATTTTCTCATCTTCCAACTTTCTCCACCACTCTGGCTTGCTTCTAATGGCTTCAGAAGCTCCATTAACAGCCTGCTCTTCAACACATACAGGAGCACAGTACATGTCGTCCCATGCATCTGTAGTGTACGGATGCATGAAAGGAGACTTTGCATCTCCCTCAATCTTGGGGTAATAAATCCCAAAGTTGTTGTTCTGGGGAACATAGACATAGGGTGTTTCTGGAGCTCTCACTTCAGCTTCCTCTTCACTGTCGAGATCGAGAATCTCAGAAATGATCTGTGCAGTGGCATCAATATCATCTCCGAGATTGTCGTTCACAGTAGCCGTTTCAATGTCGTTTCCCAAAGTCATGTTGGTGTAATGGAAGATGGGAAATCCGGGGTTTAACTATTAGCTTGTTTTAGGTTTGTCATGCATAAGTACATGTTGCAGTACCGCATGATTTAGACGCTATAGTAGGTTTTCAGGTTGTTTCTTTATGTCATTGTAATCTCCTGCTCATTCTCATCAATTCCCTACTTTCAAATTTCCTCCCACACCTCTGTAGCATCTCCTACAGTCATCCGAAATACCCCCTGATAAACTCTATTTACATGCGGCTGAATGCAGTTGACTCAACAGATGAGGATGTATTTAGCGAGATATAGAGATGACGTGTCATCAGGGGATATTGTCACGTGATTTTGCTTTGTGTAGAAAAAACGACTTTGTGGGGTGCTTTGTGTTCGTGCATGTTAGGGGCTAACTTCCGCATTAGGCTGATGACGTAGTTGAGGGATAAGGGTTAGGGTAGGTGTTGTGTCACGTGATTTTGGTTGTTAGCACATGTTTTACTGGCGTATCGAAAATTAAACAATGTTTAGAGTTGACAGGGGAGGGCTGTTCTTTGCAGGGATTCGAATACGATGAACAAGAGGTTTGGTATTTCTTAGATTGTTGTTTCTCCGACGAATACATTTTATTAGGTCAAATATATAGAAGTGTAGAGTTGTAATAGGAGAGTGTTAACGTTCATATGATGTTGAAGTTCTCACGAGTTTTTTGTCTTACTTGAGTGGATACTTTTGGGCTTGATATACATTAGGAGTGTGGAGTGTGATATTCTTCTTTCTAATAATGTTCATGGTCATTTCTTGTTCAAGGTGTGTATATGATATCTGTTGATAAGAGTTCTATGATCCTGTTAGTTTTGAGTGAACGAAAAGGGAGTATAAAGTTCAGTAAGAGTTAAGAACTAGTATTTAAATGCGTTTTTTAATGTATTGTATTTGTTTATTTTTGATTGCACTGCTTTATAAGCCCATAATCTCTGCTTTTTAGAGTGCCCATCACAACTTTCTCATTAAAAAGAGATATTATGTCAGAATTAGTAAAGAAAAGAGTTGCATTAATATCGGTGACACAATAGGATACCTCTCAAACCTCTCACTAGTCTCTAAAATCCGTTTTTGCTGATTTCACTTTTTTCCGACCTGAAATTTTAGAAGCACCATAGACTATCCAAAACTGAGTTTAGCGATTCGAGCTGCTGGTATAGTGTTTTTCGGCACTCAACTTACCCCCAGGTACTTCCTAAACGTGATTTACATCTCTCCCCATCGAGTTATCGCAATTTTCCGCGAAAAAAATGTTTTTTACACGTAAATTGTTTCAGGCACTTTTTCAGACACAAAATTCTGGTCCTATGGCACAGCGGTAGCGCGTGAGATTGCAAATCTTAAGGTCCCGAGTTCGAATCTCGGTGGGACCTTTTTTTTTGGGTCACCTAAAATGGTGTTTTTTTGCATAACAGATGAAGAATTGTAATCGCCTGTTCTTTTTTAGCCTGGTAATTATTTTCACTAGCATTGACAGATCTGAAACTGGTCTAAACATGCCTGTTTGGTATTAGCTGAATGTTAATGTTGGGAAGTTTACAGAGAAGCAGAAAACGGAGGAATGAGATATGTATACACAGTAATTGTATAGTCACGTGATTTTATTAGCCAAGTTGTCTACATATATCATACTCTTCTTTACTTGATTGGTTTCCATGGAGTATCTGGTTGTCAACATTGCCCTATTTAGGGTTCTGATATCAGAATGGCAAATGTACAATATATTGATCATTTGGTAAGTCTTATCTGTTCCTTAGATATCTATGAGTATACGGGTATAAATACTTATCAAATGTGTGTCTTACTTGTTGTTCAAGGAGCCATATAGAAGAAAAATCAGAGTACACTTTTCTCACTGGAAGTTAGTTCTACTTGAATCAATATAAAAACACCGTAGCAACCCCAAAACAGGCTGGAACTAGTTTTCGACTACACAATCTTGGACTACCCATTCAGCTTATTACTCTAGCTTTTTAAAAAATTGAGATAATCATTGTTTTTAAAGCTGTGGTGGATTTGAGGGCAGTTCATTCATGTATTTAAAAGGAAAAGGATGAGAGAGAATTGTCAGAACAAAATAAACCATATAAGATTGTAGAGGTGAAAAAGGGGAGTAAAATAGTCAATGTTGCTTTTTTGTAGTAGTCGTGTAGAGTGAGATATATTAGGTTTAATGTTGGAGAAATTTGGTAACGTTCAGCACTCGTTCAGTATATAGACGTTGTCTTAATAGGAAGATGTTAGTATCATTCGAACCATCTAAAGTGTCTGATTCCAATGGACAACTCTAGAATTCTGTAGTATGAATATCCAACGAGATATTCCCAAAACAAGTTCAAACGACGACAGCAAGAGCACGACGAACGAAAACACTTAGTGATCACCATATTCGACATCGCACGACCTCAAGGAACACCCCTATACCAATATCTCAACATGTCCAAAAATCCTAGTTGAGGACCCCGAAACCTAAAATAAATTGTGCAGATACACCGTTAAACACAAAATAAATAGTACCATTGTGTTCGTCGGGAAACGGGGATCACTTCTATACCAATTTCTTTTTGGTTCATTTTTTGCACATCTTTGACCCTTCCTGACATACCCAGGATTAATGGTAGAGGTTTGGGCTTTTAAGGTATGGTTTATTTAAGCTATGGGAGCATTATGATATTTTTTTTGGTTAAAATTGGGTGTATTTTAAGCAAAGAACTACTTTGGATATTTCTTGAAATACACCCAACCTTAAGCACAAAATTAACCCATGTTCCCACAGCTTAAATAAACAATACCTTAAAATCTCAAGAAGCTGCCAGTCTTCCTGGGTATGTTGCAAGGGGTTAAACATTTGTAAAAAATGAAACACAAAGATATTGGTATAGAAGTGATCGTTGTTTCCCGATAAACACACTGGTGCCATTTATTTTGTGTTTACTTGCGTTTCTGCACGATTTTTTTTAGGTTTGGAGGGTCCTAAAGTAGGAATTTTGAACATGTTGAGATTTTGGTATGGGTGTGTTCGTTGAGGTCGTGTGATGCGGAATATGGTACTTGTTCAGCTTTCTCATGAGTATTGCTGTTACTGTCGTCGTTTGAAGTTGTTTGTGTCATATCTCCACGGATAGACATTTTACGGGCTTCTAGTGTTGATCATTAGATTCATCCGCCGGAGGCGATTCAGATGGTACTAACTGATTTGTATTTGGGCATCTTCTACATACATAAAGATGTTGTTAGTCTTGGTGTCTCTCCTGTACTAAAACCAACGTATCTTACTCTAAAAGCATCCTACAAAAAGCCTACAACTACAATTGTAATCCTCCAGTATCAATAAACGATACGTGAAAGTCTTGGACCTTTTGTATTCTTCCTAGTTATTTGGAATTGGTTTGAAGCTTAGTAAAGTTTTAGCACAAGTCTGTGGTTGACAAACACAATAATACCTATTCTATGAAGAAATACTGATCTGCATCTTTATTTGTAACTCCAAACTAACTCTTTTCCGTAGTATTCACTTTGATTTGAAGCTATGAGCTACTCCTATTATGATTTCTTTTGACCTGGGATCTTGTGGAACAGAACTAGGTGTCCAAGTAGACTTCTAAAATCAATTTAAACAGCAAAGACACTTTTAAATAGGTAAGACATTGTTGACTCTTGATGCGAGAAGACTTTTCCAATTGATAGAGGGGCTCAACGGGGAAAATATCACAAAATCCGAGACATGCGATAACATACCGAGAGAGATATTCTGAACAAAATAAAACGAATGAGGTTGTAGAGGGGTACAAGGGGAGCAAATCGGTATAAGTGGCTTACTTATAGGATTCCTGTAGAGTAAGATATAATAGGTTTAAAAACGGAGAATTCTGAAATTGAAAGCGTCATACTCATCAGATATGAACTTAATCAGCAAAAAAGCTGCTGTATGAGAGTCTAACCAGTCCATAAATGTCTCATCTTTCTCGTTTTTGTCGCTCCGAATTATTTTTATTTAATCTGATTTTTTTGATTTTTCAAAAAGAATTCCAAAAAATACAAAATAATTAAAATAAATTATAACTAGCTTCTAAGCTATTCTACACAGTTGTGGATCATTTCACAAGTCTAGAAAGATCTGTTACACATATGAAACGAATATTTACGTATATACCTGTTCTATCCATGATTTCCCATCAAGTTTCGTTGATTTCCAATTCGTCAACTGTCAGAAACCAGCACAAAACATCCTCCAACTCCTCAAAACTCTTCAGCACTGTTGAACCACCTCTTATACGTCCATTTAAAGCCCATTTAAAGCCCATTTGCTCTCACAAACGTCACACTCCGTTACTTATTTATTCTGATTTAATTCAAAAAATTGTTCAATAATATCAATCACAGCACGACGTTGTTGGTATCATTCGAACCGCCTGAGGTGTGTCATTCGAACGGGCAACTCTAGAAGTCTGTAGTATGAGTTCTCGATGAGATATGACGCAAACAAGGCGAAACGACAACAGCAACAGCAATATGAACCAAAACACTCAGCGACTTCCATAATCGAGATCACACGACCTCAATGAATACACCTAGGAACATTGGGTACTTTTTTTGGTTAAAATTGGGTGTATTTTCAACGACAAAATAGTTTCACTGCCACTATGGACCGTAGAAATACGCCCAATTTTAACCACAAAAATACCCAATGTGTGACCCTCCTTCCCTTCACGTGACACTGTAAATTCCTGCACGGTGCATATTACAGCACGACCCCTGCAAATGTTATATTATTGAATTGAATTGTACACTGCGGCTTTGCCGCATTTTCCCCCGATTTCATCAACAGTAGATCGTGAAAGTAGCGTAGCACCAACGACTGACACGAACCCCGAGTTTTCATACTCTTCGCCTATTTGTGAGTTACGACTTAAGAACGCAAAGAGAACCAGTGCTCCTAGAGAGTCCGCGGCCCGGTTGCTCCTGTCGATATCAGGATCTCGTGACGACACGTCACGACACAGGGTTAGCAAGGCTGCTATGACGAACTCCCCTGGCAACGACTGAACTGGCTAGTTCATGTGGAGGACAGCCCTTAGCACCGAGAGAMTTAGCCGACCTRTCTGTGTTACTGATCAGTGAAGGAACAGCCTCCTGTGTGGYGGTATGACGYGGCRTTACGAACCRTYGATTACTAAGCCCTCAGGTCAAATTTTATAGAACTAATATTAACAGCAGCGCCGAAGAAAGAAGTCGAATCCACAGCCCAGTGAAACATCCTCGACACCTACCGGGAAACCACCTTATTTTCTCCGATAGAGACCTCGACGGGAAGATTACCAAATCAAAGTGAGTACAGGGAACTTCATCGAAGGCGCCCACCTACCTCGAGTTGACCAGAACTAACTCAGCTCCCTGGCCTATTCGTACACTTTCGATCTCCCGACCCAAAGGTAATCACAAATGCTCCCATAGCTTAAATAAACAATACCTTAAAACCCCAATACTCTGCCAATATTCCTGGGTATGTGGGGAGGGGTTAAACATTTGTAAAAATTGAACCCCAAAGATATTGGTATAGAAATGATCTCCTTTCCCCCACGAACACAATGGTGCCATTCATTTTGTGTTTATTTTGGTTTCTGCACAATATTTTTTAAAGTTTTCGGTGTCCAAATTTTTTTTTTTAAGACATGTTGAGATATTGGTATGGGGGTGTTCATTGAGATTGTGGGATGCCGAATATGTTGTTTGCTAAGCTTTCTCGTGAATATTGCTGTTGCTGTCGTCGTTTAGATGTTTATTTGATCGTAACTCCTGTGATATTAGTGCTACAGAATTGGGATGTTGTCCATTGGAACCGCATTGTTTGGGTGGTCATTTTGATATTAAATAGTTCATATTCAGATAGAAGTGGCGGTTTTTATTGATCAAGCAAAACTGACTTTCTGACTATCTGTGAACATATTTGTTTCGATTATTTATACATTCCTGCACCTCTATTTGGTATCAGGCTGTAGCTCACGAGGAGGCGGTTCTTTTGAATGTACTCTCGAGCTTGTAGCTTCTCTTCTCCTGAAGTTGTGGCCCATTTAGTGAGAAAGCTCATAGATAGAAACTGGTGTGTTCAACGTGGTGAAATTTGTACATTGTTTGGTTCATACAACATCTGATTACACCTCCATCCCTGAAAAATAAATAAATCCATTGTCTATACTTCTCTCCTAGCTACCTTTTCTCTATCAGTACAGTATGTTGCTTGACTCTACTCTAGTTCAAGCACCACCTTGTCATACCTCATAAGGTACCATGACAGTTTATCAATCATCTCGCGGTCACGTGGTAATAGTTAACTGAGCTCATATCTCTGATCACGTGACCACAGCTCACTTCAACTCACTGTATCATGCTCCATGAACCACATTCCAGTACTGTATGCAAATACCACTCAACGACGTAATGGCATATTCGGATGAGAAATCACGTGTCCACAAACGAGTTTTTTTCGTTTGAATGACTATAGCTCAAATCTCACTTATCACTTGAATGATGAGACTGAACCACTTGTCACCAATGAAGACAACTGACATGAAGTGCTGAATGAGTCATATGAGAAGAATCACGTGGTCCGTATCCGTGTCACGTGACTCAAGACTCACAGAAAAGTTATCCCTCAGCAAAGAGTAATGAAGACAGGATGATATCGACCAGATGTTGAGTAATCCTGAGGTGTGGGTGTGGTCTGTATGAGTCACGTGACATTCATGTCGATCACGTGACTCGTAGCTCCAGGCTCAGAAAAATTTGCACAAAAAATGTGAACAAAAATTCCGCACAAAAATTCTTGCCCAATGAACCATGGAAAATGAAGACAGCTGTCATGAAGTTGCTGAATGTATTAATGAGGTGTGTGTCACGTGACAGTAATTTCGATCACGTGACAGTAGAATCAATCACGTGACAATATGTAGATCACATGACTCGTAGCTCAAGGCTCACAACAAATCTGCACGAAAAAAACTTGTCCAAAATGAACCATGGAATGAAGACAGCTGTGGTGAAGTTGCTGAATGTAATGAGGTGTGTGTGTCATGTGACTAATAAGTCGATCATGTGACAGTAGAATCGATCACGTGACTTTAGAATCGATCACGTGACTTTAGATATGATCACATGACATTAGATATAATCACATGACTCGTAGCTCAAGGCTGACAGAAAAGCTCACTGCGTTCGCTTTTCTGTACGCCTTTTCGCTACTCCTCATCACTCATCTCCAACACCTCCTCCTTCACCTTCATCCCCCCTTTTGTCAAATACCTGACAATCTCTCTATTCCTCTCAATTGCCGCAATTTCACATTTCTTAATAGTAGCACTCACATGCACCACATTAATCACACACGGGGTATTATCCACATCAGTAATATGACTTAGAGCGGCCCAAAACTCGCGCAAAAACTGTCTACCGACTCGCACAATCCCCGTCGACGTCACTGGCGAGAAATATTTCACATTGAGCGTCGTCATCACCGATCCAGCTCCCAGATCGCCATGCAGCTCTTCCATTTCGTCTTTGAATATTTGCGTCAGGTTTCGGGCGTTGACGACTGAAGCATCCGACATTCTGTGGATTTTCAGAAACCGCGATTTCGGGTCTTCCGCGGGAGAGAGGGTGTCGCTGGGGTACACGATTTGAAACAGCAGATATCGGGACTTTAGTCGGACCATGGTGGGATGTAGTGGTGATGTGAAAAATGAAGGTTAAAAATAAAAATAAAAATATCAGCGCTGAAGAACTCTAAAAAAAATCGTGCATAATCGAACTTGACGAGCTGAACAACTGTTCTACTCAAACAACACCAGCTGTATCGTCATGGCTAAGAAAAAACAAGGCATCTCTGGCGTCGCTGCATTTCTCAACTCGGCAAGGAGAGAAAAACACGACGAGGAGCCGAGGTTCAAGAGACAGAAGTGTGAGTATGAGAGGGAGGGAGGAGATGGAAGGTGGATCACGTGATGTGGGTGTGGTGATTGAGTCACGTGATTCATACTATGGACACGTGATTCTTGTGGTCACGTGACTTGATTTGCTTCACACGAATGTGCCGACTGAGGGCTGAAGGCTGAAGGTGATCTGATGAGACATTCTGGGTCTGGTGGTCACGTGAGTGGTATTGAGCTTGAGGTCACGTGATTGTGACGCTCACGTGACTATCAATATCACGTGATGTGATCAGTTGTCTGGTTTAGTTCTCAGGTTCAGGTGCTATGGTGCTGAGAGCTGGTTGGTCTGAAGCTTGACTGTCTGAACTGGTAGTGATTTGGTCCATGTCACGTGAGCGATGTTGGCTTATTGTTGTGGTCACGTGATCTAGTTGCTCGTGTGAAAAGAAGAAAAAAAAACAGCTTTGTGCTATTTGGTTCTTACTTGGTGCTGGTATGGTCAGTCAGAATGGCATTGGTTTTCTGGATCAAGTGGTTTGAAGCTATCTTTCAGGTAACACTATTTTTGGTTGTGGCTTGCTGCCATTAAGCTATTCAGATCAAAATAACAGTTGAGTGTGTCAGTTTGGTATAGCAGCCATGTCTACAAGCCAACTATCATGCTTTATTGACATCCATTGTTGTCTGCCAAGGCTATGACTGTGTCTGGTGTGGTGGATGTTTTATACTGTTTTTATAGCTGTTAATACATGTTACTGCACTGTCCTGGCTGTTGTAAGTCTGCTACCAGCTCCTATGAATCACTCAGCCTAGCAGGTACTTTTACAGCTTGCTAAAACTGAACCAGAACTGTCTGTCAGCCTGTTATAGCTGGTACAACTTCAATCTGGGTTATCAACTGTTGCAAGTTAAGAACAACACTGTCTGACTACCAAAGAAGTACAACTGTCAGCTGTGACATCTTCTACATCTTCACTGTTACAACTACAATGGCTATCTGCTTCATAAGCTATACAATATCTACTTGTACTGTCCAGAGTACCACCAAGTCCACATTCAGCTTGATAAATCCAACCGACAGGTTTCAATCACGTGACTTGTACTCACGTGACTTCCATTCATTTATTTTTTGCCATTACTAACCCAGATTCCGACAACGAAGACGACTCCTCCGATGAAGCTCCTGAGGAAGAACCGTTGCATGCTCCTGTGAAATCTGCTGTGTCACGTGACGAAGATGAGTCACGTGACTCTGACCTAGGTGACTCAGGTGACTCAAGTGATTCAAACGAGTCACATGACTCTGACTCTGACTCTGACTCGTCAGATTCCAATGACTCAAATGACTCAGATGACTCCTCTGACTCAGATACAGACACCAACATCCACTTGACATCCCTCCCACCACCTCTGGAACCCTCAGATCTCTCTCCAGTACCGGAATTCTCCACCCCAGCCTCACCTCACACTCCATACTGGCCTGACTACTCTTCCTTACCCTCCTCTTTATCAAATTACTACAACCAACGGCATTTTTTGTTTTCAAAATTCGACGAAGGCGTTTTATTGAACAACGCTCAATGGTACAGTACTACTCCTGAACTGGTAGCTGAACAGGTGGCTCAACATTTATGGAGTAGGTTTCCTAATGCAGATCTAGTAGTGGTAGATGCGTTTGGAGGAGCTGGAGGTAATGCTATTCAGCTTGCGCATTATTACAATCACGTGATTTGCATTGATCTCGAGGAGGACAGTATCACTTGTGCTAAACAGAATGCATGGGTTTATGGAGTTTCAGACAAGATTGAATTTTTTGTTGGAGATTGTTTTGATGTTTTGAAGACTCTGGAGCAAGTAGATGTGCTTTTTGGAAGTCCTCCTTGGGGTGGACCAGGGTATAAATCTCATGGAGGGTTGTTTGACTTGTTTAAAATGGAACCTCTGGAGTTGAGACAGATTCATGCTCAGTTCAAGCAGTATACGGACGATATTTGTTACTTTTTGCCAAAGAATAGTGATCTACACCAAATCTCTGAAGTCTGCGGTTCAATTACACACCTTGTGGATGTCAACACCGGTAAAAATCCGTTTCCTACACTCTGGCCACTGCATCAAAAATGGGCTAAAAGTGTCCAGAGAGAAGAAATTGGTGTGGAGGTGGAAGTAAAGCAGAGAGAGGTAGGAGATGATGTGAATGAGGAAGAACTGGGTAAGAGTTATGAGGGTGTTACTGCGACTTATAACTATATAAACGGCAGGTTGAAGGGTCTCATGGTGTACCTAGGAGGGTTGGCTTAGTATTTATATGCATAGTAATAATAATTGACACACCCTCATATTTTGTATCATTTTATTGTATTTTCACGTGTTTGTGTTCATTATGTAACAGAAATACCTTGAAATTGGTATAGAAATACTCGTCGTTTTATTCCGAGTCTAATGGTGCTTCTTAAACTCAGTTTAGAGCAGTATTTGGATTTTCAAGAAATTAAGGATTGTGGGAATTTTTTGCAAGTAAATTCTACAAAAGTGGTATTTTCTGATTCTCCTCATTCATGCGAGTCGAATGGTATACTTGGATCATAAATACCACCTCTCTAAGGCCTCCAAACAGTGATATTTGAAATCTTATCAAAACCCTAATCTTACCAATCCCTGAAAACAGCCTCATTAAATTGGACATTTATGCACCTTTATTTATATTAAAGTTTATAACTAAACCTAAGTATTTCCTTAACCCCATCACCCATATTAAAACCACTCTATCTCCCTCAAATCACCTCCAATCACCTCTCCGACCTTATACACACCTTCCCCCGCTCTCCCTCTATCTCCTCATATCACATTTTACCCCATTACGTCATCTGAAAATCTTCCACCCTTCCTTCACTTTCTCACGCAAAGAATCCCACCAAACACGAACCAGATGGAATATCGACAAACCAATTATACCATAAGATTCGCTAGATTTTTCTCTATCACGTGACACTATTTTCCCCCAAAAAATTTCACTTCTTCCGCCTCAATTACCAAATCCCCAACCTCGGTCCAACACACTGATGTGGTGGCTCAATGGTAGAGCTTTCGACTCCAGTCTCAAATGGTTGTCATCGAAGGGTTGCAGGTTCAATTCCTGTCCATGTCAAGTTCTCACGAACTGACAGAAGAGGAAACAAAGTGGGTTAAAGTCCCATAGCTTCAGCTGATCAGTGTTTTTTTGTTGTATTACTGGAAAGTGATTAGTCAGCCGGGAGTAAACGGAAAGTCATTTTTGAAGATACCAGGAAGTTCAAAATGATTAGTAGAATACGATTATGTGGTTTGTTTTTGAGTATGGTTAATATTTGGGGTGCTGGAAGCTGCTATGTTGTAACTCGGTGCTTATATTTGAGTTGTGTATTTGATATGCAGCTGTTCACGTATCATACTTACAGAGCTGACATGCCAAGTGTCGTTTGCTCAGGATGCACTTCACTCCACAATAATATGTGCCTTCAGTCAGTTTTAAACTGAGAATTGTAGCAGTAACATTCGGCCTACTGGAAAACAAAGCAGATTTTCTGGTTCTCCTGTGAAAGGGGTTTCATTTGGTATATATATTGTCGATATTAAATGCCTAGAGAATTCCTGATACGATAATAAGGTTTGGATAAGAGGTCAAATGGGGCATATCTTGAAACTTTAACATTGGTGCTTTGGAAAATATAGCAAAGCGTAGGTTCATCCAAGTACATATTTGATTGCATATTTGTGATGCCTGGATCCAGGGCACCATTTTGGTACTAATCTTGTCCTGTTTGGGCTGTTATTCACAAAGTCAGGTTTTATTGAAATTTTGAGGTGTATCATTTTCTATGTTGATGTAATGCAGTACAGTTTGCACCTATGGAATACTATAGCTAGTAGCTAGAGCCTTACTAAGCTTTAGTAGACCAATTGAGATCATAGACGATCTATATCATCTTCAGAATGCTATATCATATTCTTCTCTTGAATGTTACAATGTTCTGGTATGAGTGCTGGTACCAACTTATCTTATACCACCTACAGTTCCGTAGACCATATCCAGTGCACGTACAGTAGCCACTTAATATGGATGTTCTACAGGCCAATTGAGAGAAATATAATAATCTTACAGCTGAGTACTAAGTTCTCTGAAGACTGTCTGACTTGACCATACTTCCATCTGGACTAAAAGAGTGTCCTATGAAGCTGTATCTACTGTAGAAACTTCATAAGTCTCATCACCTTTGGTCTAAACTGCATGGTGCTCAGTATCTGTTTCGGAGCTTCAGCTAAGCACTCTTGGTATACTGTCTCTAGAATGTGAGGATTATTGTGTACTGATAAATATGGACAGTTCTTTGCTATTGGACATCTCAACTGTATTTATCTATTCTCATTTTTTTTACCTCATTGTGACTCGTACTCTACAGTATCCACTTGTATAGCTTCTCACTGAGCTTCTCAGCACTCAATTGCTAAGACTTACTTCTTCAAGGTAGATCACTTCAACTTATAGATGTTTTAAACTAGTAGAGCTCAACCAAAAATAATAATGATCATAACCAGAGTTTTTGAGTGGCTGTAATTTTATTATGGTATGTTCCTTTGACGGTTGTATATCAATGTGATCCCAACAGAGTAAGTATAATGGCTGCTTCGGGCCAATTGAAAACAAGACATTCCATCTCACCACTGGCTGCTCTCGTATGACATTCCACCTGCCGAGGCTCTTTAGATTGCGATAAAGTTGATCTTCTGACTATACGACTGTCTATACGATACGTTCCCCAGATGAAGCCTATCTTATCACCGAAGAATTATATCAGCCCATAATGAAGGACTCGTGAACAAATAATATCCAATGAACTGGATATATACAAGTCGGCTTCACACGTGATTCACTAGCTACAGTATGGTACTCAGCAATATCAATTCCGTGTTAATATCACAACCTCGGCCCAACTCTCTGCACCCAAACTCATCTCGGTAAGTCGTAACTGCACTGTGTGCGTCCGACACTTTATCACCTTCCGACACCTTAACAACGCCTAAAGCCTATTTGTCAGGGTGGCGAACGGTAGTGAGCCGACCGAGACAGAAGGGGGGCGTATTTGGTATTAAAATGATTGTACTGATCGTGAGCAGCCCGTTTATTCAGTCAAAATCTCCATACGACCACTATTGAGCCCTCTGGGAGCATTTCCAGTTTTGCCACTTTATTAAAAATAACCTTTTTCAACCCCATATGATACTCATTACTTGCATTTAGTTGGCACCAAACTGGATACTCTCAGCTTGCCGAATATAGGCCGTTTTGCTCCATAAAAAGAGCTCCACACTCCAAAACACCCATATATTCACCTCCAACTTCATCCATTCCATTTCAATGCTTTATAATCTACTTTTACCGTATGCTTCCAGTTACTCACGTGCTTAGAGTGCTCCCAAAGCCTAATAAACAATTAACCTTTTCCAACCCCAGAAGTTGCTCATTACTTCAGGTTAGTTGGGATTACAACTGAGAGCCAACAACACCATTTAGACATATATAGACCACTCAAATACACATGAAATCGCCTATATACACCCCTAAAACTTCATGAAAACAAAATCTACCTATTCTGCGTTACTTTTACATCTGTACCTCTCCTCAGGCACATCAGGCACTCAGGCACTTTTACAGTGTGGTTCTCTCTTAAGCTGTATGACACTTGTGTAGCGAGAGCTTGAGTGATTTTGAGTTGGTTTACGAGAAGTAAATTAAATGACGATAATACTTACATAATCAAATCATGTGATATACTATGAAATAGCTCTTGATCACGTGATTCCATATCTTTTTTCAGATTTCAAATCCCCCCACTATTCATCATCTTACACTCATCCCAATATGGCACACGTGCAAATCTACCTCGGCTCTTTTTTTTAACTAACTCTCATGCAATGTCGATCAGGTCGAGTGCCGAATCGCTGAATATAAAGGGATTGTGGTTGGAAGTTAGATAGGGTTTCGGCTAGGATTAAAAAAGAAATTCAGATAAATCGCAATAAATCAAGGAAAATATCCACCAGATAGCCAGAATCCGCCTGATCACATGATAAAAATTCCCAATCTCCACCTATTTTACTCGATTTGTTTGGAATATTTTGCCCCCCACGCACGGCACCGTACCCACTCACTTTGGGTTAACTTTTGAAGATCGTCGAAGCACAGCTAAGACAGGACGATAATGCAGCCAGTGTCCCAAAGGGCAGGTTTTGCCGGGCTACCGAGGCCGTGCAAGAGTGTGGATATTATTTCAGCGCGATTGCGTGAGTTTTGGTGCGGTGGCGTAGTGCAATAGAGTTGAAGTAATTTGTTGGTGAGACATAAGTAAAGGTTGTTGGAAGAAGGTGGCGAAAAAGAGTGAGTGATTTGAAAAACGCCACTAAAAAAATATTTTCTATGGGGGAGAGGGGTGTTTTTGGTGTCAGTGGGGAGGTAGTGATCAGGGGATTCATGTAGCATTATATTCATGTCACGTGACTTGTTTTTTGGGGGAGGTGGAGGGGTGTGAGATTATGTTCAACTACTTGATGGAGGGGTTAGTTGATGGATTTAACTGAATAATGTTGGTGTTTAACAATACTCCCTAGTGGGGAAACTTTATTCAAGTATATTCAAGTATTTGGGTAAATATTGACACTGTCCTAGGAGGGTGTTCCGGTTGCTTAAACTCGGATTTTAATACTTTCCTGGACTCCCCTTGATCTGGAGATTCAGAAACTACATTCTAAATCTCAGTAGCTTGCTTAATAGTCCAATCTGAGACATGCTAAAAGAGCACACCCAGGCGTGCGGCTCGGAAATTCAAATAGGGTTTGGAAGAAGTTAGAGTAAAATGTTGTTCTAATAAAGTTTTGACAACTAATGTTAAGTAATTGATAGGGAGACAAAACTGGACTATATTGAGGCATTGTGAGTGAGTAGTCAACAGTAGCAAGCTATAATAGCGTCAATTGAACTTGGATAAAACGTATTGTGTGCAAAAAACAATGTCTCAAAACCTTTCTGACTATATCACTGCCAATTACTATGTTATCTCCTCCTAGAACACACCCCCAGAACCAACCACCACTTCAACAGACTTCAAACATATACCATTCGAATCCCCTCCTCTTGCTGATTCCAAATATCCAACTCTCATCTCTCCAACCCACGTCTAACACCCACTAAACCTCACTATAGTTTAATCTGACAAAACACCTTCTCAACATACAACCTCCAATAACTCACCTCTAGACCCATCCAACCCCCAACATCTTTATCTTAATCGACTCCAAATCCTTACTTTCTTCACTACCCGAAATCTCAGCTTCGCTACGTCACTTTTCACCCTTTCACCCTTTCCACTTGGCCTTCCAACTACCTTTACTTAACTTATTACTTAAACAACACCCCATCTAGAACCCTTCTAAAGAGCCCCCCACACCCACTATCACAAAGGCAACTATTTCAAGACAATCACCACCCCCTATTCTACCCCCCACCACCTCCCCAACTCCCCCTCACGTGACCTCACTTCCTCCCCCCACAACTCCCCCCACAACTCACCCATTATCCATCCAATCACCTCCCACCCTCAACCCCCACCTCCACCACATCCCCTGCTTCATTTCGACACCCTGTTTGCCGTACTTACCCTAAGCACTCACGTTTCAAGCCTTGTCTCAGTCCAGCCACATGTTTAAAATCTACCTTATTCTGGAAAATTCACTCAGATTTCTGCTTGTCCGGCTCAAGAATGCACGCTCGACACAAAGCCCATACAGTTGCTGCCCCACCTATCCCCTGACACTGCGAACTCTGTCAACAATGCAACGGCAAAAGGGTAAATGGCACGGCAAGTGAGACACGTAGGAGGTGAGATAGGGAGGTGTATGTGGACTTGTAGAGGAGGGCGAGGTGGTGAGTCTGGTTGTTGTAGAGTGAAATTTGCGTCATTTTTGCAGGAATTATGGGGGATTTAAAAATCATTTTTTATCTGATTTTTCGTCCGTTATTGTTCTCCTCTCGCTTATGCAAGGTGCGGTATTTACTGGTTTTTTGGGAGGAGTGGAAATACGTGTAAGTGGAGATTTTATGGTGTCAAAATGATCTCCCGAGAGCGCTGATTCCGAATCTCAACTCCGATCTTCTGTATCTTTACTACTTGTTCAGTTATATGCCTCCAAACACACGACATTAAGTTCAGACCTTAACAGCTCTCTGCATTATCTACAAATGGACGTTTTCCAATAGCCACAGCTGAGGGGGTGGGTCGAATTTTAAATGGATAAATAAATATTGAAAATTCGGAAATATTCATAACAAACGGGAAACAAATATAACGGGAAAACTAGAGATGTCACAATTTTCCCCGAATTTCGGGCTACATTTTCCACCTCCAAAAAACCCAAATACCTCACCTCAACCCCTACTTTGGCGCGCCCTTTTAAAGAATATTATTTCTGTTTTATTTACAAAATATTCCAGACGTGACTGTCTCACTCCGCAAACGGCTTTCCCAACTCCTCACGGTTATGCATGCTGTTTTGGGACAGAGTTTGGGGTAGTTGAAGCGGTGTTGGAGGTGTAAGAGGATGAGTTTTTGAGGATGTTCCTGGTAGTTAAATAGGGTTTGGATGTGTTGGGGGGTAGCTACGAGTTAGGGGAGTAACATACAGTTTTCAAAATTCGAAAAAGTTGATTTTTGAGTCAGTATGAGGGGATATACTAATGTTACTAAGCACCACTTTCAAGGGTACTAGAGGCATGTAAGTGAAATAAAAAAGATGTAGTGTTGTAGTCACGTGATCTCTTTATATACTGCCAAAACCTCAGCTCAATTAGCCCAAAACCACCCAACTAAAATCACCCATCTTCCCTCCATCTAACTACGTTCAACTAAAGTCCACCTGCCGGGTAACTGCGGAGCAAAGTTTATTTTGGTCAAAGGTTATTTTCGAGTGGGGTGGAAAAAAAGCAAACGGTGATAAGAAAATAATGTATAAAAAAAGCAACCAAGTGATCGGTTGGGTGAGTGGGGTAGATGTGGGTCTGGAGGATCGCTGAGGATTTATTTTGTATTTATTAGTGATTTATTTGGGTATTATTTAATTATTTTCTATTTATTTCTAATTATTTCCATTATTCCTTCTCCCCAACGGCTTCCACATCCGCTCTTCCATCTTCCACGGCACATCCTTTTTAGCTCCTTTTTAGGTTTGTTGAGATAAACAAAAGGCGCCAAAAAATAAATATTAAAAAATTCAAAAAAATGACAGAAAAATATCGGAATATTATCTGCCCGACACAAACCGTCTGCATCGGTCTAAAGAGGTTTACGGTAATTCGGAGCGACACGAGAATGACTTGCCAAAATTAAATACACGATAATAAAATTAAATACAATTAAATACAGGATGATAGAATAAATATATGATAAATACTGGAAAAATGTGGAGAATTTTTGTGCCAAGAAAAAAAATTCCAGCAGCTTGTAGGAGGTCTTTCCGAGTGTGTACTATTTGAAAACAATTTTTCCCGCCCGATTCCGGCTTGTAATCTTTTATTTTCATTTTATTTCCATTTTATTTAATATTTAATCTGATTTCTTTCAGTTTGCCGGGCCGGATAGCCGGAAATAAGGTTGCGGAAAAAGACGGACGAAAAGATGCATAGTGTACTAAAAGCTGGAGTGCGTCTGGGAGCCGCAGAACAGGGTCTAGCGCTGTGCCGAGAGTCGATTCCGGGTCTTGTGACGGCTGTGTATCACCTGACGTTTTTTAATTCCGGAATATCACCCGCAAATACCGACTTTGAGACACCTCTAATTTCGGCACGCCCAGTTGACTCTACCGCACATCCGCTAACAACCTTAACAACTTTAGCCAACTTTAGTGGTAAACCCCACACACTCTAAATAGACTTTAACCTAGAAGCCGAGGCTGGGAAAATGAGGTGTAAGTGGAGTATTAGGGGGGTTAAAAATTCAATAAAATATGTGAAATGTAGCTCAGACGATTCTCCATCTTTTGGTCTAATTCCCATTCCTCTAGCATCATTATTCACCGACTTATACTCCACCCGCTCTTCCGTACAGTACAAACTCAAACCGTATCTGCCGGGTGGGCGTATCCCGAACAACATGACCCGTGTGGTGCCCACGACATGGATGATGTCATACCCATTACATGAGCGAGGTGACCCCCGACATGAGTCATGTAGTGGCCACCACGTGGGTTGTTGTCGCACGACTAATGTAATGCCCCATGTAATGGCTGTAATACTAGAGTATGTACGACATGGGTTGTGTGGTTATTACATAACCTCTGTCTTTAGTTTTACAGCCATTGCAAGGGGCCCATGACACTGCTTATGTGGTGCCCATTACATGGAGCTTGTGGTGGGCATTACATTAGCTATGTCGTGGGCATTACATCAGCTCTGTCGTTCCCACCACATCAGCTATGTAATGGGTTACTCCGAGGCTGTTAGATGTCCTTGCTGTGGTTATAGAAAGACTTCAAGGCTGTAGAAGTGGCTTACCATAGAAGTACATTTGGACATTACATGAGCAGAGCTTATGACTATAAGTATACCCATTACATGGGTCATGTCGTGCCCACCACAGAGTGAATGTGGTGTCCGTGACATAGGCCTTGTCATGCCCATTACATTGCCTTTGTGGTGCCCATTAGATCAGCTCTGTTGTGACTAATGTGGCACTCTTCATACTTGTAGGCCATGTCCTCCTCAAGCCCATGTTGAGCTTAATGACTCCTGTAAACAGAGAATAGTAAAGCCCATTACACGACATGGATGTGATAACAACATACTTGTAACATTACATAGCTGATGTCGTGCCCATCACAGAGCTCATGTCGTGCCCATTTCATAGGTCTTGTCGTGCCCATTACATAGGTCTTGTGGTTACTACACAGCTTATGACTATAGTGTAGCTACCACTGTAAGTAAGCCACATTCACCACACAGCTTGTTTCCCCATTACATCGATCATGTGGTGCCCATTACATCGGTCATGTCGTGCCCATTACATTACCCATGTCGTGCCCACTACATTAGCCATGTCGTGCCCATCACACAGCTCATGTGGTCACCATGTCGCGATCTCCGTGGATCACCCAAGCTTATCGGTCTATTTACCGTGGAGCTTATCGTGACTATGACTTATCGCGACAATTATCGTGTAGAGGTTAACCCACGACAAGCCTTATGTGGTCATTACATGGGTCATGTCGTGGCCACTACACAGGTCAACTCGTCCCCACCACACAGGTCATGTTGTCCCCCACATACCCCATGTCGCGACCCTGTAACGTTCATCAGGGGTACAGAACCTCAACGGTGGAATGTGGGGTAGACTTGCAAGGGTCGCGTCAGGTATCACTTATCACGTTGGAGCTATCACGTCGGAGTCATGACATTGGGCTTGTCACATTCACTGTGCTGTATGGTGCCTGGTACAGCTCATTGTCGATCTGTGTACAGGTTAGAGTTTCATGTACGGAAATTTTGGAATCAACGTAACAGAGTGAATATTGCTCTGATGAAAGTAAGGAGACAAGTGTGGACTCCTGGAAACCAGGCGGTCATTTTGATATAATGAAACTTGTGTTTTAGTCCTCTTCTACACGCAGTTTAAGTTCACGATAACGCACAGTGCTTTATCACATTGTGGCTGCATGACTCACGTGCAGGGCCATGTGAAAGTCTATGAAAAAGGCAATGTGATTATTTCCACATTTAAATAAACAATAAACAATTAATTAAATATTTATTTATTTAAATGAAAAAGAAATAAGCAAAAGCAACTCCAGCAACACACTCACAGCAACCATACCCCACACACTATGGGCTGTTTCTAGATCGTCATGTCTCATGAGTGGGGTGAGAGCTATTCTTGGTACAACGCAAGTTTAGAATGTGATATTGTTAGTAAGCACTTCAAAATAAATTGGAAAATGGTTTAAAGGACTCAATTAACATGTTTATACAGTTATTAGAGGTGCTGGATGCTTCGTTAATTTATTATTAATTTTTTCGATTTTTTTCAATTTTTTTTAATTCTCAAACTCCTCTATTGTCACATTCAACCACACTAGCAACACACTAACAACATGAATCGTAGCGCACACCTCCTGGGGTCTCAGATGAGCAGCATCTACGCACTGAGCAGGTGTTTCAAAGCAGAACGTGATATTCCGAGTTGAGAAATTCATTCAAATGCTCGTAATTCAATGGATTTTCATGATACGCAAAAACCAAACACAGTGCCGTGTTCGCCCCACTCTCACGGTCACATTACTTTCTCCATAATATTTTTTCCATTATTTTTCCCCCTTTTTTTTCACCCTCGTTTACACCATTAAAGTTTGGCCACCTGGATTATGCACTCCCGATTCGACAGGTCAGGTGGTGGATGGGGCGTGATTATGAAACGATTAAAATAAATGGCAAAATAAATGAGTGCATAAAATCACACACATACACACAACCACATGAAAAAAAACACAGATACACACGTGGAAGGACCTTTTCTCCACATGTGACTCTCTTTTGGACCCACTCGGAAAACTTTTCAACTTATAATTTTTTAGTCTGAGAGTTTGGTGCCGTTCATTTATTTTTAAAATCAAGGTGAAAATTAAAAAATGACCATCAAGAAAATCCCACTTAACAAAACCAAATTTAAACTCCCCCGATAGTATAGATAGTGGGTGATTGGTTAACTAGATTGGCCATACAGGGAGGACGAAAGTAAATGGGTTGTTGAAGGGGGAATAAAATAGTGGAAAATATGAGGAGTGGCTCATTTTGATCATCTCGTCGAGCTCTACATTTTGACACTGGTCTCATATTTCTAGCATTTATATTGAGCCCACAGCAGTCAACCAAAAACTCATGTCTAAAATCAAACTTTTCAAATTTTTCAGTCTCAACATGTCCACCAAAACGTCAATAAAACGCCGACGAAAATAGCCATAAATAAGTGGACTGTATATTCGGAATTGTCACGACGAGCTCTTCAATTTGGTGTAGAGTATGAATTTTTTGAATTTATTTCGGTAAAACAAAAATCTGCAAACCCCCATAACTCGCTCTAGAAAAATGCCCCAGCCTCCCCAATTACACCATTCTCTTCCTCTCACTCTCCTACATCTACTGGTCTCGTTTGTTTGTCAATAAATAAATAAATAAAATACATGTTATGGTTAGTTCCCCTCTCCTTCAGTTAAAGTCATCGGCGGCCCAGTTGAGACCCAGTCGCGAGTACAACTCGGTCTGCACCTTGACCCAGATCTGCTGTTTCTCCGACTTGCTCAATTTTCGTTTCTTGAGCGAAGCTGCCTTGAGTTCCGGCGAAGTATTGAGCAGAGCCTGTCTGAGCAAAGACGAAGAGCTCAGCGACTTGTGTTCATCAATGGGTTCGAGAGAAGGAGCTCGAGCGAGTTTCGACTTGGGCTGCTTAGCCACATGACATGCTCGCTTGAAGTCGGCTCGACATTGAGCTTCACATCCGAGATTCAACAAGTAGTTCTCAATGATGTTTCTCCACTGGGGCTTGGTCAGCACCCGAGCTCCGTCGGCTCTCATTCGAGCAGCCTCCACCGTGTACTGGGCCGTTTGTCTGAGAAAACTGGGGTCGAATCCGTGTTCTCTGTACAGATCCGAATGCACCAAAGTATGGATGATCTCCTCATCCGACGAGTCGAGCGGCATATGCATGAATCTGAATCCGGGCGTCGAGATGGGCAGCAGACCCGAATCGGGCTTGGTGCAGACAATCAGCAGCGACCGAATGTCGTTTTTCGTCCAGTCCACGAGCTCTCTTTGTGTGAAGATGGGGCGGCCCGAAGCGAGCAGCACAGAAGGGTCGTTCACCACCTCGGGGGCGTACATGTCGGAAAAGTCACGTGGCAGCGCATCCTGCAGAGAGATGGAGCGCGATCGAAAGTGTGGCTGGAACTCGGGAAAGGTGTGGATTGATGTTGTTGCTGTTGCGAGCATTTGTGTAACTTGAGAAACTGTTTGTGTAACTTGTGTTTGTGTAACGAGGTACTGTTTGTGTGAGTACCTGTTGTGTGTGTTTGCTTTGGAGTTGTGTTTGTGTTTGTGTTGGTTTGTGTTGTTCTGAGTAGTGGGTCAGAGGGACGTCCTCCTCTCTATATATCTATCGGTATTCACATGTATGCATGGAACAGTGGGTGGGCCGAATAGACTTCAGTGGGGAAATTGCAACCTGAAAAACGAAAAGCGGTGAATCGAAAAGTCAAAGATCGAAAAGTCAATGGGGGGGAAGGCACAAAGAAAGTAGGAGGGGGGCGTGGGGGTGGATTAAATGGCTGAAAAATCAGGAAAAATCAGGGAGATTCTCCTAGCTCAGGCGATCCCGAATATCCACTCCATTTTCCGATCGGACCACTTTCCATCGAGTTACAGCATTTTCAAGTTTTGAGATTTAACTTTGGCCTTCCCTTTGCCCTGCCACGGTCCCGCTGCCACGCTCGGCTTGAGGTGAGGTGCGGCTTGAGTGATTTGGTCATGGTAGGCGACAGCGAGGGGGGAGGTAGAAATTGAAGAAAAATTGCTACAATTACAAAAATAGTATCGTTGTGTTCCCCAGGTCACGCCGAGCATTTCTATAGTTTTTATTTTATTTCATTTCATTTTATTAATTTATTTCTGATTATTTCTGATTATTTACTTGGTGCATGCTCGATCTACTTCGCCTCTCACACCTCGGTCAACCGGCGGCGTCTGATAAGGTTCCACGACCATTGGACCCCACAGTGATAACGACAATTCACGCACGGCAGCCACTCGGAGGGGACGTTACAGTATCTTTGTGGTTATGTAATCGATCTGAGACACAGAGGCCGTCAAACTACAAAGGCCGTGGTGCCCATGACATGACGAATGTGGTGCCCATTACAGAGGCCGTGTGGTCACCACACCCGCCATGTAATGGGCACCACACTGTGTATGTCGTGGGCACCACATACGGGATGTCGTGGGTGGGGTCATGACATACAGAGTGTGGTTCCCACCACACGCCCGATGTCGTGGGCACGACACCACCAATGTCATGGTGTGGTGGTAGGTCGTGGGGGCCATCGAGCAATATGGTTTGGGTGTGCATGGAACATAAAAATAAACTTTGTCGAACCATTGTGGGTCCTTGACATGCTAGAAATAGAACGGCGCGATGGGTTTGAGACAAATGGAGAAAATGATGGTGGATAAATGATGGTCACGTGATGATAATGACCGCTATGTTTTTCAAAAAAAAATTCAGCCATTTTTCGACGTTTTCAAAAACCGTGTCGTTCTTAGTATCCATCTTATGATACTCCCCCACGGCTGAGTTCCCCTCCAAACAGCGCCAAAACTGGGCTGGATTGTTGGTCCTGCCTTTGTAAACACGTTGGATGTTGCAATTGCTCTCTGGCTTTCTTCCTCACGTAGTTATTAGCAAAATACATGTTTTCTCTCCCTAAAACCCCCGTGACTCCCCCAAAACTCATCCAATCTCTCCAGAAACACTCCTAACCTCTCCCCGACCCCAGATATACCCCAGGAACAACCCCAGACACCTCCATCGCAGCTGTATCGCATTCTATGCTCCAAAAACGCACTCCGCAAATCTCACCTTCAGCTATTACTTGCTTAAGAGGGGAACTATGACTTTGGGGGAAACGAGCGCTACAGGAGCTGAGGGGTGTCGTGGGGGTGGTACGCGGTGTAACGTGGCAAATGTGAGGTTCCAGGGCCGTGGGGGAGTAGTGGATGAGGTAGGAGGGCTGTGGGGGTGTCGTGAATGTGGGGGTTTAAAAATGGACTGGAAAAAATACTAGGATAGATCATGTAGGTATGGCTGGAAAGCGGCGAGTGAGGCGAGTTTAACAGTGCAGGAATTGTTTAATTTGCGTGAAAACTCGAAAAGTTACAGGGGTATCAGAATTCATGGTTACCTCTGTAATGTGGTGGCCATTACATGGGGGGTGTGACAATAGAGAAATTTGTGATTTTTTGGTGTCATTGGAAAGCTCTTGCCTTGAGGAGTCCAAAAATGTGTTCCAAATTCTTGTAGCATTATTATTTCAGCAGATACAGACACTTTTAAAAAACTTTATCCGCGATATACTTTCTTATCGTACATCTCTGGTGTTTACAAAATCAAACTCGAAATACTCAATCGAATGTTGACGATCTGCATTCGATGCTCAATGTTTCTGATCACTTTTGCCATCACTTTTGCCATCATCACATAGCCAATGTCGTGCCCATGACATGGTCTCTGTGGTGCCCATGACATAGGTAATGTGGTTCCCACTACACTCCACATGTCGTGACTTGGACCCACTACATAGGGGGTGTCGTGCCCATCACATCGGTCATGTGGTGGCCACTACATTGGATGTGTCGTGCCCATGACACTGCTTCTGTCGTGACACTTCTCTGAACTAACTCCCAATCAGGCTAATTGAAGAGTGACACCAATTAGTCCCAACTAGGAAGCCGTAGTTGACATAATATCCGTCTGGAAAGAAAACGTCAAACAGCACCAACCGCACGCCAAATGGCTCCCCATTAGGCAATCCCGATATATGAGCGTCTGCGCGTGTTTCAGAAAAAATCACGGCTATTTTTACTCACCGGAATACCTATTTAGGAAGTCGTAAAGCTGTCATCTTAGAATTGCCATATTGCACGCTACAAATAACCTACTGATACGTACTCTACTTCATTCGATAGCCCTGCTCCTTCTGATTCCAACCATACCCTCTACATCTCCCTTACACCAACACTCCTCTTGTTGTGATCATTTCCAATATTCACCCCCCTCCAACTCACCCGTTTCACCTCTTACCTCAAATTAAACACTATCCAGCTCTTCTCCGGGTTGGTTACACTCTATATCCAGCTCACTAAATCTCCACCATGTCTCAGTGTCCAGTTATGCCGTTTAGTTTGGCGGATATTAAAGCCTATGTCATGTGACCAAATACACCTAACGACATGACCTATGTGATGGGCACCACAGAGGGAATGTAATGGGCACGACATGACTTATGTAATGGGCACGACATGACCGATGTAGTGACCACATGGACTATGTCGTGCCCACTACATAGGTCATGTCGTGCCCACCACACCACCAATGTCGTGACCACATCAATCATGTCATTAGTCACGTGACAATGTTGCCATAGTGACGCTTGCTTCCCCATGTCTCTTGTCATCTTGCTGCTTCACTGTCTCTGTTCCTGTGTTTCAGATAGGTTGCGAGTCAAGCTTTAATATAGCGATGTTAAATGTTGACATAATACAGAATGGAGATCAACTCGTTCACTAGTAAAGCTAGCACAACAAGACTACTACCATTGGAATCGCCTCGATCACGTGATCATTTCTATACCCCTTACACCTCTCCACCGGCATTATTTGATTTTTCATCTCTCAAAAACAACCCCAAAACAACCAAAATCACATATATCTCCACCCCCACGGATTTCACACTCTTGCACACCCATTTACCCCTTGTCTCGTCTGCTTCTCTTCATGGTCTCAGATGATAAAGTTGGCTTGCTGTGGTAGAGTTAGGTTTGATCGTCGATTAAATCGGGCTGCACGCGATGCGCGTCTCGATAGCCTTCCAGAGTGGTGGAATCAGGCGATATGGGTATGTATGTGATCGCGCGGAGGCGGCGAGTCACGTGGTAGTGTTGGATTTGCGCTGGTGGGAGTATTGGGGGAGATATTGAGGAAATGGATTTTCACAAAAAGCATTTTTTTTCGATTGGGCTGGGATTTTGGTGGGGGGTAGATAGAGAGGTGAATAAGGGGAATATAAATTTTGGTGGCGTTTGGATGAGTATTACTGGAGTTGTGTGGTTTTTGCTGTTTTCGAGGGTGTTTGGGGGGTCGTCACGTGATGAGGTTATGAGAGTGTGGAATTGAGCTCTATGGGGACATTTTAGATTTGGTTTGGTGGCTGTAGAGTGAAAACTGAGGGAGTAGAGTGGATGGTAGTTGTGTAAGGTATTTGTTAAGAGATAGTTGAGTTGGGAGATGTTACTCCAGATTATTAGTATAGCCTAAACGTTAAACAAGTATATGGTTGGGAGAGAGTATCTACCTTAGTACAAGAAAACACTCTCACCAAATACACCCTTCCGGACCTTTCACCCCTCCACAAACTCGTCCCCTTACTAAACCCATCACTCCCAACAAAATGCACTCTTCAGAATTTCTTTTACTCCTCTACAAAAAAATCTAACATCCACTTACCCCCCACTATAACACCCTCACCTCCTCACTGCTACACAAAATCCACCACACCATAAATCCTACACAACCTCCATCTACCCTCTCGCTACCCCCACTTTTTTTCCCAAACCTCCTTCTCGCTTCTAATACCCTCAAAAAGCCATTATCCACTATTTCCAAACTACAATCTCTCTAGAACTCCTGATAGACACCTTCTAGAAACCTGTCCTTCCATACCAAGACACTCTAAGACATTCTCTACAACCTACTCAACTCCCTGCATCTCCTATACGCCTCTACGACTCTCTAGGGCCGATTCAATTTTCGTAAAACCTGCAACCGCAGCTATACGCCCGAAAACAGCCCGTAAACACCTCCCGACACTCTCCGAAAGATCCCCGAGCGCGTCTCTACGGTGTACATTTTTCCAGGGTCGTATCTGAGCGGGTTTGACGTGTGTTAGTGCGAAAAAGGCGCTAAGAAGGACGCTAGAGCCCCCACCATAATAAACCAGCACTAATGCAACATTCTGTCAGTGGCATAGTGTGGCTGGGAGTGGTGGGGGTGTGTCAATTGAGAGCTGGTGTTATTTGGGGGGTTAGTTATGAATTTATGACGGGTTCTGATATTTTCTTAGAATTGTCTTGGAGGACTCAGTTTTTGAGCAATCAAGTTCGGAAAAAATTTAACGGATTCTCCGACTCGTGAAGCACCCTACAGTGAACTCCTCGTATCCACTCGTCGTATCGTCGTCTCGTACCGTCGTATACAAGGTCACAGAGGGGTAGCTGTCAAACCCTGAACGGATTCGTGCATAATCGACGTGGTGGGAGATACGGAAGGTTGCATGGAGGTCATGTGACTGCGCAGGAGTGAGGTACGTTGGTTTTACGCTGTTTTATCAGGACTAAAATGGTTTTTTGGAGAGTAACAGAGGGGAAATGATGATGGTGGGGTTGGTGGGGGTTGTAGGTGGTATGGGGTTGAATTTTAGAACGGTGGAGGAGATGTAGCGGTGGTGGAGTGTAGTGTTGTGGTGTTAACAAATACGTTCCGTAGTGCATAAGTGAGTTGTTATGTAAGTTAAGGTTTGTTGGGAGGATAGAAGTGAGTGATAAGTAGAAGATAACTAAATAACGCTGCCAAGAAGAGGTGGTTACTGTGGTCTAAAGTGGTTCAAATTTTTAGTGGACGTTGTAAATGGCTCAGAATTAGTTATCATGTGATTATCACGTATTCACTTTTTTTTTCTACTAGAAATATCTCCATAATACCACCCAAAAAACACTTTTAGCTGTACCAGTAACTCTAACACAGTGCACTGTATCTTCACACTCTGTAAAATTATCTCACTGACTTGTTATGTAATCAACTTTTCTAGTTGGCTGTTTTGTTATTAGTCATTGTCTCTCTGTCTAAAAAGCTCTCTGTAAATTAAGGCTGGTTGGGAGTTTACTAAAAGTTTATTTTCCCACTGAACAAATTTGTTAGTCTTACCTAAACAGCCCTTTTACCTTGCTTACATAAGTTATTTTTGCTTATATAATCACTTACATAATCAAATATTAGCTTATATAATCACCACCCCCTTCCGGAAAAACCCTTTGTCTCATATTCCATTATTCCGCTAGCTCCTCGCCGTGGACTTCCTTTGGACCTTGACGGAAGGAGTCTTATTTTGACAGCTGACGTTTTGACTAGTTTGAAAAATTAATAATCGATATATCACGTGATTTAAAGAGAAAATACACAATATCACGTGACTAAAATGTTCTCCTGACTCTCAGCATTTTTATCCATATTTTTTCATATTTTTACCACCATTATTCACATTACTAGGCACAAAACTACACTAGTGTCACCCTAAATAACCGCAAAATAAACACATTGAGTCAAAATAAAAGTTGGTCCGCTTTCCGGGTGTTTCAGCACGTTTCTGTCATTCCATAGATAGGAGAGAAATGTTGGGCTATCTAGGAGAGGCGGGGTAGATGTAAAGGGGAAAGGGGGGGTATAGGGAGATAGAGGGGAGTTGAGGGAGGAGAATAAAAGTGTTGGGGAGGTTGTCAGGGTGTTATTGGAGGAGTTATTGGAATTTTAGTATTTTAAAAAAAGGGAATTGGTATAACACCACTAATAATGATGTGGTGAAGATGAGACCTACTTGTAGCTCATTCGATTCAGAATCATCGATAGTATATTATGCAATTTTTCCATATTTTTCCCACCAATATTGACCAACTTCCACCCCCTCAACCATTACTTAACCTCTACTTAACCTCTACCCCATTATTTAAACTCCAGTTAAACTCCCGGCAAAACCTCGGTAAATAAAACAGCCCCAAAAGAAATGCTTATTTGCCTGTCCATGTGACGAATGAGGCCAGCCCTAGCCCAGATGCCATATTTGGACATCCCAAAACGGAACTTCTGCCCTAACCCTGTCCCAATTAAGCATTATTGCCCTAACCCTATACCCTAACCCTACTCCCAATCCAGCTCCACCCTCCCGCCGAACTCCGCTAGCCCTAACTGTGGGGTATGCAATGCAGTGCAGCATGGAATGGTGGAGACGAAGCAACCGGTCAGGGCGGGAACAATCGCCTCAGGGTTAGGGTAGGTACTCTTAATCAGTGTACAGTGTAAGTATAAGTATAAGTTTAAACATGTAAGTATAAGTTTAAACGGAGTATACTTATGGGTATATAGTGACAACATGTTTCATCAGATAATGAGGCAGTGAGGTACGATATTTTCAGAAAAAGCCGTGTGTTTGTGTTTGTGCACAGATGCAGTGTTTTTGTGTCTTTTGTTTGTGCACAGATGCGTTTGTGTTTGTGTCTTTGTTTGACTGCTTCTGTGTTCCTTTATCCCCACATTTATTATCTTCATGCAGTGCAAGGTTAAAGGGGTCCTCATCGATACCCGAATCGGGTGTGTGGATGATGAGATGAGGAGATGAGTGATCAGGTGAGTGTGGCACGTGCGATGAGTAATTTTGGTGACTAATTTGATGACTAATTTGATGACTAAGTTTGTGGCATTTTGATTACTAATTTTTGTGGCATTTTTGGTTACTAATTTGATGACTAATTTTGTGGCATTATTTTCGTTCATCCTTTCCTTCGGTGAGACCTTCTAGAGTGGCTTTCGGAGCGATACAAGTGTCTGAGACAACTGTGGGATGACGATGGTGAGACACTGGCAGGTGAGGATCTGAATTTTGGGAAGAAAAAAAAGAAAACATCATCGAGAATAGATAGATCATTTGTACTGAGTATGAACGATACCAGTGGCTACAAGTACATACTGTTTGGTATGAGTCTGTAGTATCTTTCTTGTTAGATACATCAGGCTTGATCATCTACTGGTACAGTATGTCCTTGTTGGAAATGTATGAATATTGATATTTCGTTAATGTAACCACTTACAACCACTTTCAGGACCAGCAGTATCTTCCTCACATCCGATAGACTCAACCTCTAGACAGTGCTACATGATTATCCTAGGTTATGAGGTTGTAGCAAGTGGTGGGTTGAACTGTCTTACACGGGTAGCTCTTTTAGTACATCTTTGTTCAGCATAGAGTCTTCTGAAGGTGTTCTATTCAACCACATCTATGATATTTTGCTAACGTAAGTATAGCCCACTTCTGTTAATTGTGTCTCCTATCTACTTTACACACAAGTCTCTCTCCTACTGTTTTTTTTTTTTTTTTTTTTTTTTTTTTTTTTTCTTTTTTTTTTTTTTTTTTCTCTTTCTGAGCCCCATGAGTGGTCAGGGCAGCTTGAGTCTATCGTCTTTGTGGTGAGACATAGATGTGGCTCTGAGTTGGCATGTTGGTCTCATCGGAAGAAAGTTGTCCGATGTGTGGGGGTCCTGTAGCAAGAGATCGGTGATCTAAGGGTGTGGAGATGTGGGGTAGTTGTGTGTTTCACTGTTGTTGGGGTACTTGTAGGATGTGGATATTATTTGGGGAATATTTTAATGTCCAAGTTGGGCGGCGGTGTGGCCTCTTACAGCAATGTGTCTCAGAGGCTGTTGAGTGGATCTCTTAGTCATTAAGTCAGAGGGTGACTTGTCGAAATATCAATGAGGTAGGAGTACGGTAAGCAGCTACTGGCACGTTGCTTCTTGTATAGCTCTTAAAGGTACTGTACAGTAGTAAGGTCTCTGCTTAACTCAGCTGTCTAGAAAGTTGACTACATTCACTAATTACTTGCTCTGGACAAGCCTTGATTATTACAAGTAGTCACAATAAACTCCTCTCCAAGAATAGATAATGGGGCTGCTGTTATTATTTGTGGATTATTTTCAAGTGTGGATATTATTGTGCTGTCCAAGTTAGGCGGTATAAATTGACACTCAATGTTCAAGCAGAGTACTGTCGCTGTTTGAAAATAGCATAGCAGTGGGGTAGTTGTGGATATTATCATGTCCAGTTTAGGACAGGTGGTTGCTCCATAGGGAGTGTCTCAAGACTGCAGATGTTTCTGTGGCTGAGTGGATCTCTGATAATACAAGTCTTAAAGGTTAGAGACTCAGTGGATACATTGGTGTACGGTTTATATAATCAACTGTAGAAGTTCAGAAGGCTGGAGCTCCCTACTGCTCTGTTGCTATACATTTCTAGAGACAGTAGTTGAAAGCTATCGCTCTCCACTTTGAATTATTAAAGTGGGGTTGTTATTATTTCTGGTGAATATTATGTCCAAGTTGGGTGGATATGTGGCTGTTTATGACATTGCAATGTCTCAGGGCTGCAGTAAGACTTTTCAGTGGCTGTGTTGAGTGGATCTCATATATTTTCTAGCTGTCATATAAAAATAAGTAACAGGACAAGTTTACGAACTGTACATATTTTTATTGTTGGAGTATCATTTGCTATATACCCTGTTAGCCTAGCTTTTCTAACATTACTAGTACATTACCGGTACCGGTACCTGAATTATGAGCAACCATTCAGGATCAGCTTCAGACACTATACAGTAGCAGAATTGGCCCATATAACTCTAGTATAAACCACAGAGCTACAGATATATTGACTTGGAACATCTTTTTTCAGCCACTCATAACTCAGATAAGCTATCTAGCGTCTGAGATGTCTGATAGCTGAGACTATCAAGCCACACTTGGGCCTATTAAATACCAATCAAAGTCAATTGGAACTTGCTATCATCCACCTTTTCTGTAATACCCAAGAGTCTCAACCTATCCTAGCTACCACCTTATCTTAAAGCCATTGAGGTATTTCACTCAGGTTAAACCAAAGTCAACACTGACACTACCAGTTCCAAAGGCATTTCCTTCAAAACCAAAGCAGCACTCCTACCGGTACTTTGAATGTCCTGCAAGTATATATTAGCTGTAAATGAAGACCATTGGCACAATATTTAGTCAACTCATACATTTAAGAGTCCATTTAAGCAATTGAATGCATTGTAACTATTCAACTGTCTCCAAGCATGTTCAATGCACACTCACCTTGAAGGCATTGAGCCCTTCATTCAGTCAATTGACACATTCACAGAAAATACCAACAACCAATTACAACACATGGTTTGAACTTCTCATCATTATGTTCTTTTATCATAGCCTACGGTGCCTGAATACCAATTGAGCAGACTTGAACTATACAACAGTCTCCAAACATGTCCAATAGGTACATCAAACACTACAAACAGTAACCTAGACACTGTGTCTAGAACTATACAACTACAGTCACACCTCTCAAAAACAATAATTTATTCTCTCTCACTCTCACGTGACCAGTTATCCGTAACTGTTTGTGTCACTCCCCCACCACCACCTCTCTTCTCTTTAGGACCTCATATCTCTGGCGTACTGTAGCCCAATTGGGAATTTTTGTTCGCAGGGAGACGGCGATTCTTGGGTCACGTGACTCACAAGCGCTGGAGATGTCAAAAGGCGCAAAAAATGTCATTCTCAAGTCTAGGACAAAATTGTGGGGTGTGGGGTAACAAGGATATAAATAACTTTATGGAGCTAAGAAAAAAAATAAAAAAAAATAAAAAAAAAAATAGGTGGTGAGTGACTATAAGTGGGAGAGGAGCTGTGGGTTATAGTGAGTTCAGGTATGCTGAGGTTAAATTTTTGAGACGATTGAGTGGGTGGTGGGGGAGTAAAAGGGGGCTGTTTGGCTTAACTAGAAAGATGGATTTGTTGGGAAGTAGTTGGGATGAAGGATTAGGTTGAGAAATGTCTTAAGTGGGTGTGGATATTAGTTGGATTATCAACAATACACAATGTCAATATTAATTCAGGGGGAATAAAAAGTAGATAATATGACTATATCGATGTTTCCGGTTCTAATTAACTTATTTATAATGCTGTATTATCGATATTACAGAAATCTCAAAAAAGTTGTCTCCCTCATTTTTATCAACTTGCCCATTTTTAATTATTTTGAGCTGGGGTTTTGGCATCATATTAAACCATCCATTTCAAATCACTTACCAGAATATTATCTTCATTTCTTTACAATTCCTCCAGTTATATCATTATCTCTAAACATTAGTAATACTCCTTTCCTAGTCCCTACAAGCCTTCCACTCACTCAATCTCCCGTTTCCACACCCTTCCAACCTCCCTTAATCCAAATCCAAACTCCATTTTCCCGTACTTCTCCCCAACAATATTCCACCCTCCAAACACCAAAAATCCTTACTAATCACCCTTACTCCCCAAAAATACCCCTACCACTTCCTTATTAAGTAACACATCTCATTCACCCTCAATTAAAATACACCCAAACTCCCACCTTCACTACCCTTACCACCATCCCAACATCTGCCTCTTATCTACCCACACTAAAACCCTCTTCCTGAACGCTACACTTCTTCCACTGCCTTACAAATCAGTTCATTCTCCTCCTCCAGTCTCCCTCTATCCAACCATCCAACTCTCATCTCTCTCAGACCTCTCTACGCTCTTTTGGTTCAAACAAATCCCCAAAAATTTCAAAAATTTCTCAAAATCGCTCAAATCGTTCCGGGAAACTCACCACTTACTCCTCCACCCCCAATTCACCCAATTACACTATTCTTCACTCCCTCCATTTACCCTACCACATCCTACACCCCCATCTCCAATTCCATTATTAAGCTTACTCCTCCCACCTCCCAACCTTAACTCTTCCTCATCACCACCATGACGTCGTACATCAAGGACTGTTTCTACTCCCTCTCGACCTGCCTCTCGTGTTTCCCGTCTCCCCAGCTACGCATCAACAACCGCTCGTTCAAAATCCGCAAACTTTTGGGCGAGGGCGGGTTTGCGTTTGTGTATCTTGTCGAGACACGTGGTCAGGAGCTGTATGCACTCAAGAAGATCAGGTGCCCCTTCGGAGCCGAGTCGGTGCAGACGGCGATGCGCGAAATCGACGCATACAAGACGTTTGACAGCCCCTACATTATCAAGTATGTGGACTCGTCTGTGGAGCAGGAGAGCGATGGGTCGAAATCCGTCTTTATCTTGCTGCCGTACCTTAAAAACGGCAATCTGCAGGACTGCATAAATGACCATGTGATGAACGGGACCCACTTTAGTGAGGAGGAGCTCATGGCTCTTGTGGTGGAGATTTGCCATGCTATCAAGGCTCTTCATCAACATAGGATTGGAGGTGAGGTTGCTACGACCACGACGTTGCCTTCATATCGTCTGGGTGATGATGAAGAACAAGGTCTGGTTGCTGCTGATGAACTCAACAACTCAGCAAACGCCACCCCTCTTTCCGAGCTTGTTCCGTATGCACACAGAGACATCAAGCCGGCAAACATCATGTTGGGAGATAACGGCAAGCCTATTTTGATGGACTTGGGCTCATGTTCTAGAGCACGAATTGATGTTTCCTCTAGACAAAAAGCTCTGGAACTCCAGGATATGGCTGCTGAGCAATGTTCCATGCCGTACCGAGCTCCGGAGCTGTTTGACGTGAAAACCGGAGCGAATATCGACGAAAGAGTGGATGTGTGGTCGCTCGGATGCACCATTTACACCCTCATGTACTTTACATCGCCGTTTGAACATCAGACGAATGAGACGGGAGCTAGCTTGAACCTGGCTATTATGAATGGTCATTTTACCATGCCTGCCTCGCCGGAATATTCGGACCAGTTGAAGGGATTGGTGAAGAAATGTTTGGTGGTGGATCCTCAAGAGAGACCGTTTATTGATGATGTGTTGAAGGCGGCGAGTGAGGAGTATAGGGAGGTTTAGTGGGAGAGAGTCTGCGAAGCAGACGAACGAGCGCTGAACCGGACCCAATAAACAGCATATATCCGCTTCAGCGGATGTATGCGATTTTCCCTAGTTTTGCCCTGGTTTTCCCTAGTTTGGTCTGGTCTGGTTTCGACGGTGGCCTATCGATAATTCATTTTCTAGGTGAATAGCCTACCGGTAGACTCCTCACTCTATTCTTAAACTGGTTGGGAGTTCGATGCCTGCTAATTACAGTGGCTGCTGTACTCTGCCGGCACTGGGAGCCGCTTCACTCTACACATAGAAGTTCGTATAATTTATAAATTTAGAATAATACTGCGAGAAGAGCTGCGAATGAGCAGTGAATGAGCAATGAACGATCAAATATGATAGTTGGCATTGCTGAAGTAGTAGAGGTGTGTGTTGTAGTCGGGCAGAGGTTTACTATCTGTCGGGCCAAAGAGTATGAATTCAGGGTATTTCGAGTCCAAGGAATCTTCTGGTCAACTCGGATTTCATGTATCTATCCTGTAACGTCCAGCATAGCCATCTCAAATCTCACCTAGTCCCTTGAATACCGGTAGCTACTGTATTCTAAGCTTAGCTAGTTCGTAGGGTTCTTTAATCACCTCCAGGCTCCTTACCTCATATCTCAGTGTCTACAGAATGAAGATGTTGTAATTTGTTAATAGAATGATAGTGAGTGTGTGTGTAGAGTGGATTTGGTTTGGTCTGGCTCGGACTGGTGGCATGTCATTAAATTCATCTTCTATGTGAATAGACTACAGTACCGGTAAAGTCTCCACTCCTATTCTTAAGCGTGTTGGGAGTTCGATACCTGGTGGAGTTGTGGTGTCTTCATAGTGTAGAGGAGAGAAACTTGTGTCTGCTGGAGTTCTTGCTCTAAACATAATTAATTCCAGCTCTTAGATATGCTGATTCAACAGCCCAATCAAAGAAGATGAATATTTTGGCCTTTCTAGAAGATGATATAAGTACTGTCTATCTTGTAGTTGGGTTATCTCCAAATGTGATTTTAGCTTATCTCTGCCTAAGCTTGCAGAGTGCGGCTGGATTGAGCTAAGACAGTCTAGGGTGTTTCCATATAGAAAATTCCCACCGTGAAATATACAACACTGACAAGATAGATACTTGCTGAGTGTAGTCTTGGAACTCTTCTTCAGTTACTTGCATTGGTTAGTCATTGATGCTAACGTTTACTGAAGTAGATAGCTGAGTGTATCTAAATGTCACAAGAGCTCCTGAATAAGTCTGGATCTGTTTTACTATTGACATCAATCGATCGAAAAGCAGCTTTCTTGAGTTCATGATCGTAACAGCTTGCTTGTAAGTCAATGGTTACTTGTAGCCCATATAACTCAAAATTGTAGGGGCTTAGGACTTCTCACTTAGTTTATTCAGACTCATGATAAGAGCTGTTTTTTGGCATCCTATACGTCACAATTACTTGTATCAGTAAAACTTCAAACAGTAGTTATGTTATGAAAGTGTTGTTTCTGACAGTCCTCTGAAGCTAGCTGTAGAGTGCATTCCAGAACTAAACAAGAGTATGAAGAACACCAGTAAAGACTTCAATTCTGACACAATTTAGGCACACTCTTGATGTTATCAATTAACAGGGTCTCTAAATAATAGCTACATCTTTTTTGTTCTCAATTTGGCAAATTTGTTTCCCTTCAGGCAAGCCCAAATAACATTTACTTAAGGTTAACAAAAACGTCAACTAAAAAAGGCACTGGGGGTGGTTCCTTTGTGTTCCTGGCATCCCATTGAAATGGATACTATTGTAATCGACGCCTTGCGCTATTCTTATGCACTAGTCGCCATAATCTCACTTTTGCCAGTGCAAAACTCCCCAGTTATATCCCTGCAAAGTTGTCATATTACTTGACATTTTACATTTAGTCTACTTCTCCCAAAAGCTTAACCAAAGGTAACTGGATTGGTCAGTGTAAGAACACTCTGCTAGCTCCCCCACTATTGACACTACAGAAAAACCAAGTACACCATTCGAATCCTCACCCTCGATATACCCAGAATCCATCAAAAAATCACCCCCACCTCACCCCCAAAAAACTCCTTCTTACTAACCACTCTCATGCAGTCAAAGATACCCACCAAAGACGAAAAAAATACAGCACTTGCTCTGTATACAAAAAGATGGTCCCTAGCAGGATCGAACTGCTGATCTTCGCGTTGCAAAGTTGCTATTTCTTATTAGCACGACGCCTTAACCAACTGGGCCAAGGGACCGTTTTTTTTTGAGAATTTTGCGTGCTCGAATTTCTGGCCAAAGTAAAAAAAAATTTCGGCGAAATTTGCCAAAAGTAACGGGAAATCAGGGGTTTTGAACATATCAGTAGAATCAGAAGAGGTCAAAATACCCCCAAATAATTTTCCAGCCAGTTCTGATGTGTTTTGAATGTGCCCTGATTATTCTTCGTTTACTTATGCTTTAGTTAGTATAGAGCTCTGACAGAACACATTTGTAGTACACTAAAGTTCCTCATATGTCACGTGACCTATACCATTTTACTCCCCACCCCTAATTTACCTACAAATACCTCATAATATACACTAGTGCACATACAAAAACCCATGTTCCCCTACCACCCTCCCCTCCCCATATTACTTACCCCTTTAAAGTTTAATCCCCATGAAAAATATGAAAAACCGTATTTTAAGCGGTTATCATAAGTGCTCTATTTAGCCCGTCTAACCCCAAACAACTGGGTCAAAGGAAGCCGAAAAAATCACGAAAAAATCACGAAAATCACGTGACACACACCATACCTCCATATCACGTGACCAACCACTTGTCAAAATTCTTTCAATCACATGACATGAGATAAGACCTGCATGCATCTCACATTAACTCTATCTGCCCCGAGTCAAAGAGTCATAAATAGGAAAAAATCGCCCAAAAAAAAAAACACATCTTCTTCAAATGACACAAACACAACCCGGCGTATCTCCCACCATCTCCTTTGGCAAGTCGAAAAACGACATTATCACCGTGGCAGGAGGATGTTTCTGGGGAATCGAACACATGTACCGCAAGCACTACTCCGACAAGGGACTTGTGGACTGCAAAGTGGGCTATAGTGGTGGAAAAGTGCAAAATCCCGACTACAAGAGCGTGTGCGAGGGCGCCACGGGCCATTTTGAAGCTCTCCAGGTCACTTTTGACTCTGAAAAAGTGACCTATGAGGAGCTAGCTGATTTCTTTTTCAAGATCCATGATCCCACTCAAGCTGATGGTCAGGGACCGAAAAATATCGGAACTCAGTACCTTTCCGGTCTGTTTACTCATGATGAAGAGCAGCAGACGAAAGCTTTGGCTGTGAAGAAGAAACTGGAAAATGAGTGGTTTGCTAAACCCATTGCTACGGTGATCAAGCCAATTGAGAACTTTTGGGATGCTGAGGATTATCATCAGAATTATTTCGTCAGTAATGAGGGGTATCATTGCCCTACACACTTTTTGCGGACTCAGCCAGAGAAATAATGAGCTTTAGAGACTAATGAATAATGATTTGATGTAATGGAGCACAACTCCAATATTTGTATGGCAAGTAGTGGATATTTCTATATATTCTTGTTCTCCTCGTCGATCTGGATCTAATCATACCATCGAAAATCCTCTCAGACCAAAACCACGTCCAGTACGTCCAAAACGAGAATTTTAAAACACAAAAAACGTCCTAGCTCGGCCAAAATTGATGATATCGCAGTATACAAAATCGCTACACGATTCCAGTATACTGCTAAAGATCCCCATACTCCTCTTCAACCTCTTCTTCCACTTCCAACCTCTCCTCCAACCTCCCCTCCAACCACTCTTTGGTATACACCCACCACCCCAATTCTTGTCCTATTCCCACCAATTGAAGTTCATTCCGATGATCCGCAAACGGCCGACGCGTGTATGTCATTTTTTCAAAATTCCAAACCCCACATATCGTTCTATTGATATTATACTCAACGGCATATTGAGGATGTTCAGCACACTGTATCAGCTTGTATAGATTTCCAGAGAAACCAGAATGGCTGTGTGTGAAAGACGTACTCTTTCCGCCTCGAACTGACGTGTTTTGCAAGTCAATATGAAAAATTTCCACACTTGTTCCGCTGAAAAACATGACCAATCCATTATAACACAACAGAAAGGGATACTCTGATGTACTCTGAGGCTGGAAAACAACGGGGATGAACGTATCACGTGACAATAAATAAGTCCAGTTGCTCACCGATTTCAAAAAAACATGTTTAGAGCAAACAAACACTCTGTCAAGTTGATTGATATGCTCCCCAATATAATCAGGTTCCAGACCGCTAGAAGACTTGTACTTGACCAAGAGCTTTTGATAATTGAAGCCCCAGCCTGTGAGAACAGCCAGTACAAAGGGGGACTCCACTACTGTCATATTAGCATGAATTTCAGGCGAAAGAGTCATTTTAATTCCGTAAAAAGACGTAAACACGCGATTTTCGTAGGAATTCCGGGATTTTTTCGACATCACGTGATTCCCAGAGTCATTCTGAAGATCTAGACCTAGATTTAACTCCGGAAACTCAAGAATTGAACCACTGACAGAGATACTCTGACCAACAGATAAGAGAGATTGTGTGGAAGTATCCGATAAGGAAACAAAGTCACGTGGTAGGATTTGGTTTTTGTGGGTTGGTAGTTTGGTTACCATGGTAACGTCGGGGCAGATACGTACGTCACGTGACAGATATGTCATTGCACATTCCTTCCATGTTTTGTAGGGGCTCTCGCTCAAGGAGTACAGTGGGTTGTGCTTAGTCAGCGCGATTTTGAACGTCGTGTCGGTCACGTGACTGTAGAGAAATTTGTTCACGTGACTTAGCTGGAAGACGTCTCTCAGTGAGAGGTTCAGGCACACCTCTGACCAGAGTTCAGGTGGGAGCATGCTTAGTAATGGTATGTGGGGTTGCTTAGGTAATCGTTTTGGTCACGTGATGTGAGGGGTATTTTTTGTGGTTTTTTCGTGATTTTTTCAATTTTTCAGAAAAAATCAGAAAAAATCCACAGTGGCAAGTCAGTTGCTGTCTGGAGATATGCATGTTGGTGCATGATTTGAGGTGGGATGTTAAGGTTTTGGAAAGTGGAATAGGGTGAGTTGAGGAGGCCATTGTGGGTGTTGTGTGGGTGGTAGAGGGGTGTTTGGGGTGTCAGTATGTAGAGAAAGAGTGGGGGTATCTGGGGTTGAAATTTGGAGTCTGTGGGGTGGTTTTTGGTGGAGTTATGGATGTTTTTGTGTTTTCCGGAAGAGTTTGTATGGTCACGTGATGAGTTTTTGGTATGGTTGGGTAGCTCCGAGCGAGGGGAATCGAATGGTAGTGTTTGTTTGTCTGTGAGATGAGTTTATGCTGATTTATAAGGGTTCTAAGTGTGATGACGTCATAATGAAAAAGTCAAGTTTTGAGGATTGAGGAAATTTTGAGGTGGTCACGTGAATGGGTAGGGTATGAGGAGTGTGGTCACGTGAATTGAGCGTGATTGAAGAGGGTAAGGGTTGGAGTGGTTATGGAGTCGGAATATGGGACACCTGATTAGCATGTGTAACTGAAGGAGGTGTTTTGGATGGGTGTCGATGAGTAAGCAGGGATGTGGAGATATGTTGGATTTGATTACATGAAGAGAATGTCACATGACTTCCGTCTTTTTTTGTAGTTTTCTTTTTATTTTTGTGATTTTTGGTGAATTTCTAGGAATTGTTTTGGTGAACATTGAAGTTGAGGTGGTACGAATAGTCTGAGAGAGATGTAGTGTTGGTATAAGGTAAATTGAGGTGTGAGAATGATACTGTGTGATTTTTACGGCCCTCAGAGCTATATTGGAGGCTGTAGATGGGTGGTTGTAAGAGTGCTGTTTAGTTGAGTTTAGTTAAAGAAATGTTGGACGGATGTTGGTGTAGGATGTTAGAGAGAAGCTGGAGATAAGAGGGTAAGGGGAGATGAATCAAGGCACGTGATTTACTTAGTAAGAATCAAAATTGACCTCTCTAGTGGCTCTGATCACGTGATTTATTGGAGTGTCTAGATCTCATGACAACTAATTAACTCCCCGAATAAGCTCTCATTGCATACTCCTGACATGTAAGGAGATGGGCCAGTTAGATTTGAGGCTCACGAAATCACATGACAGACATCGATCATGAGCTCAATTGAGTGTTTGAAGGTCAAAACTGTCGTCAGAGATGATTTTGAGCAGACAGAACAGGTTATAGAGCAGTCTCCTGGGCTTATAAGAGCTGTAGTGGAATAAATACAGCCTGTGTGAATGTATGGCTTTTGTAGTCATGGTCAAGGAACTCACTTGCAGTATCTTAGCTTGTATAAGATATGCCTGAGTGTTCTGTCATTCATTCTTAGTCTTCACTCTATGCAGTTTAGTCTGTCCGTAGAGCTGACTCTTTATCTTAACAAGCAGCCTGAACATACTCAGAACTGACATCCCTCTATAAAGCCATCATTTTCTCTCTTTAGTTTTACTGAAGAACCATGTCAACGAAGATACAACAGCACTTTGATACTAAGAGCTCTTCAGGATACCCTCGTGTTAGTTATATACTGTCTGCACTCTGAAGCCTTCTCTAATGGCATACTGTTAGACTACAAGGCCAGTCACAGAACAACCAAAAACCGCTCTACCTAAAGTCCTTCATGATGCCATGATGCAGCTACAAAACACTCACCCAGACTCTCGAGAATAACAGAGCCATTCTATAACATCTACTGTCCCTACCGACTATTCTGATGCCTCTAGAAATGCCGTTGACTTAAAACTATAGACAATAGACCGTACAAAACTACACAGTAAGGGGTTAGAAAGCTGACAGCCTGGAATGACGTGTTACATTGAACGTTACTTCTTCTTCAACACTTCAGTCGAACCACCAAGCTAACCCATCTTCAGTAGCACGAACCATCTTAAATTAGCTACTTATACAGGATGGCTAAATAAAGCCAGCCTTCCTAAGACTACAGGCAACAGACCATACACTACACTGCAAGACAGCCAGTCTACAATACTACCAACCACTACAGTGTCTACCAGGTACAGCCTACAATCTCGTTTGTTTGTTTTTTTTTTTTTTTTTTTTTTTTTTTTTTTTTTTTTTTTTTTTTTTTTTTTTTTTTTTTTTTTTTTTTTTTATTTACTTACACCTCATCATCGTAAACGTAAGGTTGTAAGCAACAGACCACGCACAAGCACACAGCAATCCATAAGACAACAGTCAGACTACAATACCAACAACCCTACAATGTCTATACTACACACAGCCTACAATCTCGTTGGTTTTTTTTTTTTTTTTTTTTTTTTTTTCCAATTTCATTTCCTACTTACTTACGCCTCATCATCGTACACAGCATCTCCAAACTCCCAAATTCCCACTCTGTCTCTCTTAGCAGCCTGTTCCAGCTCTCTCAGTTTAGCCAACGTAGGAGCCCACGTGACATTCAGTTCAGCAGGAGACAATTTCTGTTTAATAAACGCATAGGCATCTTCCACCACAAAACTGTTCACAGAGTCCTCAGGACCCTTGGAGTCGATAGTGAACAAGACGACATTTCCAGGAGAAACAACACTAGCCACCAGTTGAGCTCCTTCAATCTCCTTCTTGAGCAAATCAACGTAGTCTTCAAGGTATCCGTTTCCTCCTGAAGGAGGGGCCTGAATGAAAGCCAGGTTGGTGGATTTGGCAGCTCCAGGGGTTTTTTGAGTACCAAACTGGGTCTGAAGAGGCCGCAATTGAGTCTGGGTGACAGTGACTGCCTTTCCAGAGTCAATCAACACGACTGTGAACTTTCCAGACGCTTTATCAACATTCACAACCTGGGCTCGAACGTACGTGTTTTTGGGCGACCGAACAGCAACATAGTCGTTCTTTTTGGGAGGGCTGGAGAACGAAAACTGCGCAGTGTTGGCTGCAGCGAGGTTGAACGAAGTCATCTCTTGCTCCAGTTTAGTCAGCACAGCTCCATCTCCGGAAATGAACGAAATCGAGCCGTCCACATTAATATTAGTAATGGTAACGTCAATATAATCCGGAACAGCGGGCTTTTCGTCCACATTCAGAGCCTCAGTGGCACTCACAAGCTCCTCAACCTCCTTAAAGTCCTTCCAGATACCCTTTCGAGCCTTTTTTGCCTCATTTTCAGCATCTTCAAGCTCATGAGCAAACGACTCAGCTGCTTGAATAAAGGCAGAGGCGTATCCAGCTTCAAGAAGGGTAATCGAGAACGGCTCAGATTCCCCAGGCAAGTACAAATGACCGATAAAGTTGCCCAATCGGTCGGTTCCCTGCACTGTGAACTCGACGTCTCTCTGGGTGAATTTTTTGGCTGCCAAAACTCGTGCCTCCTCTCCAAACGGCTCAGAAGTCTTGGGAGAGTTGATTCCAGCGAGAACCAGCGTCAGATTGATGTTTTCTCGGTCGGAAATGATTCTGAACCGAGATCCAGAGGGGACAAAGTCGACAACTCCGGAAATTCGACCTCGTCGCTGAAGAGTCGACAAATGAGACTTTGCCTTGACGAGATTCTCCGAGGCGTTGACAGTTCGATCCGCAGCAGGCTGTTTAGTTCCGTGCATACCTCTCTTACCCTCCTGAGCCTCTGATTCGTTCTCAACAAGAACGTCCCAATGAGGAGATCTGTCGGAAGTGTTTTTTCCATGTCTGATGGCAGTAGCATGACCGGATTTGATGATTTCCGACGCGATATTCTTGCCGTCCACGGTGATTGTCACTAAGGAACGTTCATCAAACTGCTCGGTTTTAGGTCGAACAGCATCAACAGTCACCTGACAGGTTTTGCCAATGTACTGCTTTCGAACCCACTCTTTAGCCGCAGCAGCCCAAAGCGGGTTATCGTTCTTTCGGGGGGCTCGAACGGACGACAATTGGACAGTTACATCGTCAACATCCAGAGTATCGGCTGAGATGATTTTTGTAATAGTGCCAGTTTTAGGACCAGTAGAAGAGACTTGAGAAGTGACAACACCCTTCCAAAGGTTCAATCCCTGCTGACGAGCGGTGTTTTCAAGCTGTCGCAGCTTTCCAGCACGCTCAGAGCCGATATGGATCACGTGATGGTCGTTGACTGAAGCCAAACCTGAAGACAACAAATGCTCGGTGATATCTCCAGCAGGATGAATAACGGTGACCAGGGGAACGTCAGACGTGTTGATAAACTTGATCTGAACAGTTCTCTGACCCAGTCTGAGAGCCACAAAGTCACGTGCAGCATCTCCATAGGGATCGGCCTGGACAGTAGCAGAACCCGATCTGGGGGTCTGGATTCCAGCTAGTGTAACGGGAATGTTGAGATGCACCCCGTCAGACACGAGAACTCGCACAATGGTTCGATTTCCACTAATGACCTTTTCAATGATGGCATTGTAGGTCTTGTCAGTAGACAGACTCAAACCAGCGTCCTGAAAAGCTCCCACAGTCTGGTAAACAGAAGGAGCTTTGACATTCTCGGCCCATACACCCAGACCAGCAATTTCAGCTTCCTTTGAGGCCGCCTTCAACTTGTCAGCTTCATCTTCATCCTCCAGTTTGTCAACAGCTCCATCTCGAAGTTTGGCGTTTCCTTGTTTCAGTGTCTTTTCAACCAAGGAATCGAACACCGGAGCAGACACATCGCCATATTCACGTCCATTGATGTTGTACAGGACCTCGAATTTGACCTGTTTACCGACAAGTAGCAGTCGAAGAGCTTCCCGGCTTTCATAACCAAAAGGCTCGTTGCTGGAAAGACGAGGAGCCTGGATATGGGCCAAAGAGAGCTGTCGCTCGGCTCCAGAGGGCGAGACGAGAATGATGGTGTCTCCTGAGAGCACAGACTTGACTTTTCCCACAGGCATGTTGTGTTGTGGTGATGGAGAGTGATCTGAAGAGAGTTTCAGCGATGTAACGTGTCACGAAGAGGGGAGAATTTGCAGTAGAGGTGGTGGAGATGTGAGGAGTGGGAATATGGGAGAGGAGAAGTGGGCGGTTCGAATGGAGTTGGTTTTATTCAGATCGGACGAGAATTGAACGAGATATGAGGGTTGTTGGTGAGGGTCTTGAAACCCTAATTCTGTGGGGTTATCTAGAGTCAATATCACGTCACCATATGGGTCCAAGGGTGGGAAAAAATGGGATTATGAAGATAAAAATACCACTGTACTCCCCTTGGATTTCTGAGCACGGCACATATTTTAAAATATTTCTAGCATTTTTCCTTCATTTCCTTCATAATTCTTTCCTCTGTAGTGCCAGCTTAACTCCGAATGCTACGTGGTCTTAGCTATTTAGGCTGTATGTCAACGTGGCTGTCAAAACAAAAGCTGTGAAAAATCGGAAAAAACCAAATAGCAATATTTTTTCACGCTCTACACTCTGAACACCTCGGAATTGACCTATTGGCATTTTTTTCAGCCCATTTCGCCAAATTTCCACCAGCGTTACCCCGGAAACAACACTCCGGCTAAAAGGCCGGGTAGAAAAGTTATGCATGGTTCGGGGTCTTTCGGAGTAGAGCCAGGGGGATTTTGCGCTACGCGGGGGGAATTGCAAAACTAACAGTACCACAATATTCTCCCGAGTCACGTGATCATCACAGTGTTCTCGGAATTCCAATTGACCCAATAATACATCCCCTAGCTCCCCCCACAGTCATCCCGATCCGTGGCCACGAAAATCCCAAAGGTTGCAGATTTTGGCGAAAATAAGGTTTCGGCGTAAAGAGCAATTTGAAATGACGCAGTGTGGTTTTTGGGGCATTGTCGACGATGGAGTAGGTCAATTGCGAAAAGAAAGACGTAGAAATGATGAGAAAAAATAGCTCTACATTCTGATACCCCTACCAGTCTCACTTTCGACCCGGAACCCAGATTTTTGTCTCGCCTCAAATCCACCATGCATTCCCACAAATACCCAATACCCAGAAATACGCTTGCCCAAACCCATCCTCGCCTCTCATTGGCTGCGTTTGCTCCCAGCACCAAACGCTACAACCTTTTCATCTCGTGTCGCCTTCCTCTCTTTTCTTCTCGTTAGCCTCTAGCCAGAGAACACACTGTTACACACACAGAGAAGCTCCTCTTTTTAACAGGCACGAAAAAGAACACAATGGTCCTTCCTAGATTGATCCCCCGACTTTCTCGTTCGGCCGTCAAGGTGGCTCAGGCCAACAACCGAGCCTTCAACTCTCCCTTCCGAGGAATGGCCTCTGCTGCCGCCGCCAACGGAAAGATCAGGTATGTATGAGACGACGACATGGGCAATGTGATGGGCACGACGTGGGCGATGTGGTGGGGACGACAGTGGCATTGTCGTGGTGGTTGGGGTGTTTTTCGGTGTCCTTTTTCACAAGGACTCATCGACATCTCCCTGACTAAGCACGCAATGGCCCTGGAGAGGGCGGAAATGCAACGGGCGAGGGCGATTACCCCTGGTACACACCGGATGCAGGCGCTACAGTGCCCCATTCGTTTTGTTCTGGTGGTGCTGGCCTCTCGCTGTTTTTTTCGCTCGGATCCAATAAGCTCCGGCAGTTGGGACATTTGGGCCAATGAGCGGCCAGCACTGGACGCACCCTCCACACCCAACCACACAGTGCATGTGCACGCACACACTGGAAGCAATGCAACCAACACAACACACAAACATATGCTAACCATAGAACCGTTATTGGTGCCGTTGTCGTAAGTACAGACGAGTGACGTGGGTGACGTGGCGAAGCCATGTCACTTGAACACAGCAACACAACACAAACGCAACACAAACACAACAATCGACATACACAAAGTGACACGACCACGACAACGCAATGGTGACACAAACACCTCAGTGACGCAGTACCAACGACAATCGATGGTGCTCTTCACGGTGGCGTTTTAGCCATTGCTTTGTGTCTTGTTTTGTTTTGTTTTCTTTTCTCTTCCCCCTTTACTAACCCAGGACGTCCAGTTCGAGCAGGACAACCTGCCCGCTATTCTTAACGCTCTGACCATCGACCGAGGTTCCGGCGACAAGCTCGTCCTCGAGGTTGCCCAGCATCTCGGAGAGAACACCGTCCGAACCATTGCCATGGACGGTACCGAGGGTCTGGTCCGAGGCACCTCTGTCGTTGACACCGGTGCTCCCATCACCATCCCCGTCGGCCGAGGTACTCTTGGTCGAATCGTCAACGTCTGTGGTGAGCCCATTGACGAGCGAGGACCCATCGAGGCCACCAAGTACCTCCCCATCCACGCTGACCCCCCCACCTTTGCCGAGCAGTCCACCACTGCCGAGGTCCTCGAGACCGGTATCAAGGTTGTCGACCTGCTCGCTCCTTACGCCCGAGGAGGTAAGATTGGTCTCTTCGGTGGTGCCGGTGTCGGTAAGACCGTTTTCATCCAGGAGCTGATTAACAACATTGCCAAGGCCCACGGAGGTTTCTCCGTTTTCACCGGTGTCGGTGAGCGAACCCGAGAGGGTAACGATCTGTACCGAGAGATGATTGAGACTGGTGTCATCAACCTCGAGGGAGAGTCCAAGGTGACTCTCGTGTTCGGACAGATGAACGAGCCCCCTGGAGCCCGAGCCCGAGTCGCCCTGACTGGTCTGACCATTGCCGAGTACTTCCGAGACGAGGAGGGTCAGGATGTGTTGCTCTTCGTTGACAACATTTTCCGATTCACCCAGGCCGGTTCCGAGGTGTCCGCTCTGCTTGGTCGAATTCCCTCCGCCGTCGGTTACCAGCCCACCCTGGCCACCGATATGGGTGCCCTGCAGGAGCGAATTACCACCACCCAGAAGGGTTCCGTCACTTCCGTCCAGGCCGTCTACGTGCCTGCCGATGATTTGACCGATCCTGCTCCCGCCACCACCTTCGCCCATCTGGATGCCACCACTGTGCTGTCCCGATCCATTTCCGAGCTCGGTATCTACCCCGCTGTCGACCCTCTTGATTCCAAGTCCCGACTTCTGGATATCGACGTTGTCGGCCAGGAGCACTACGACGTTGCCTCCAACGTCCAGCAGACCCTCCAGGCCTACAAGTCTCTCCAGGATATCATTGCCATTCTTGGTATGGATGAGCTGTCTGAGTCCGATAAGCTGACCGTCGAGCGAGCCCGAAAGATCCAGCGATTCCTGTCTCAGCCCTTCACTGTCGCCGAGGTTTTCACCGGTCTTGAGGGACGACTTGTCTCTCTCAAGGACACCGTCCGATCCTTCAAGGAGATCCTTGACGGTAAGCACGATGCTCTGCCCGAGGCTGCCTTCTACATGGTTGGCGGTATCGAGGAGGCCATCTCCAAGGCCGAGAAGCTCGCTGCTGAGGCCAAGTAAACGACGCATATGACAATTACGTATGAAAATTATGCCTAGAACGGGAGAATTGTAGTACGTTTGATGATAAATGACTTGCCGAGACAGCAGACGAGCGCGCCAGTGCGAGTCTGTGAAACTGTAGAACGTGACCTGTACTGTAGAATAGTGACTGTACTCGGCTGGTCCGTTGTAGATTATATTGTAGTTCAACTAAGGGGTGAAAATTTTGCCTTTGTGCAGGGCGTTATGCAGAGCCCATGCAGAGTCAACAAAATGGTGAGTGGCTGTAGGGTAATGGTTACTGGGTGTTGAGGGGGTGAGACGGTGCAATTGAGTGTTAGAAAGCAGTTGGAGAGTGAGATTGTGATGACTGTATTCAATTGTGGCTTCTTGGATTGTATTAAAACAAACACAGTAGAAACTCACAGGGGTTCTGGAAGTTGGTATGACTGTCAATTGAAGAGTAGCTATCGGTGTTGAAACGTCCATGCTCCATGTGTCTACACACTTCAGCATCTTTCATCTACTTCTCACTCGTTGGAGTGTGTTTCTCAGCCCTGTATCCTTAGCTTACAGTTGCCAAAGGCTTTCTGTTCTTAAATAGAGGAGGCCATAAGATGAAGGGTGTCGGAACAGAGCCTTAAAACCAAGCCCTCCTCAAAGTAGGTCGAGCTACATCTACTGATTTCTACTATGCAACAAAGAAGGACACCTCGAAGAGCTCTAAGATAACAGCGTACATAGTAACAATACCATCTGGCACACAAGTGTCATCACAGACTCTGATATTCACTGTAGCTGGTTGTCTCACTTCTGCCTCTAATAGACAGAGCACTCATTCAAATTACAGGTGTCTACAGTCTTTGTACATTATTAAAGAATAAATTGAATAAATAAATAAACTGAAGTCCGTTCCTATGATCACTCGTGCTTCGCACTCGCGATCATACTTTGCACACCCGAAACTTCACACACGCCGTTCTCGCCATCAACCACCCAGCACATCCAATCGTGCTCAGCACAGCATTAAAGATGATCAAGTTATCATAATTAGTCCCCTTAATCAGAGCTCCCGAAATCGGAACACCTCCCAGAGCTCCAAAAGCAATGAAAAAGTTCATGACTCCGTACCGTCTTCCGTACTCACTGGTCTTACTAATCTGACCACAACAGACTGGAATCAGAGACAGAATGGAGCCTGTAAAGAAGCCGTAAACTACCGCAAACGCCGTCAGAGCTCCTCTATGAGTTCCAAAAGGCAGCCACATGATCCACATGGCTAGGGAAGCTCCCAGAGTCATGATAATCATGGTATTAAACCGTCCCAGTTTGTCAGAGATCCAAGCAGGCAAGTACCGTCCTACCATACCCACAGCGTTCATAATGGTCAGGAGAATGTACGAGTAGTTCTGGCTCATTCCTGACTTGATACAGAAGGATGTGAAGAAGGTCAACGAAATCAACAGGGCGATTTCAGAAAAGGTAGCAGCGAAACACAGAGCTGCAAATCTCTTATCTTTAAGACATCTAAAGTCGAGCACATCAGTGACATACAATTGCCAAAAAGATCTTCCATTCTTCTCATGGTTTCGTTCAAATCTAGGCTTGACCAACCAGATACAAATAGCCATGCATCCCAGAGACAAAAAACCCAGGGTTCTGACAGCCCAACCGTACCCTACGGAAGAGTACATGCTTCTCAGCATGATGGGAATGACTGCACCTCCCAGAGAACCTCCAATAGTAGCAGCTCCTGTAGCTGTACCTCGTTTGGCCTTGAACCAGTCTCCAATAATAGCCACAGCAGGTGTCAGACAGATGGAAGAGCCCAGACCACAGACAATTCCGAAACAGACGACAAATTGCCAGAACTCTTCACACAGAGAAGTGAGCATGAAACCCAGGACAATGAGAAAAGAGCCCACTGCCAACAAAGGATAAGGCCCATACATGTCAAACAGCTGTCCACATTGAATGGAGAAAAAGTACGTCATGAACGTGTTGATGGAGAAGATCCAAGCCACTGTAGAAGACGGCAGTTTAGCCAGCTGGTTTTCCTCCACATAAGCCTGAATAGCTCCAACTGCATTGATGATTCCCAGAACGACAAACAGGCCGAAAAACGAGCCCAAAGTCACTCGCCACGCCATCCAGCCTCCTTCAGGGAACTCTAGATCCTTATCTTCGTCTTGGAAATCAGAAGATGAGTCAGCAGCAGCGATTTCGGCCACTTCATGTCGCTGTAAAACATGGCCTTCTGTGGGTCCTAGCTCGATGGTGGAAGAGTTGATTTCGGGCTCATTGGAGTCAAACTGCTTGGAAAGCACGCGGGTCACGTGAGAGAGAGTGTCCATATGTGTGTGTGAGAGAAGAGATGGAGGTCGTTTTATCAACCGTTCAAATGATTCATTTTTGGGTTTGATCTGAACCTTGGCAGCAGAGAGGGTGGAAGATGGAGGAGTGAGAAGTGGACTTTTTGGGGAGTTTAAAGTGGCAAAATGATCAGCTCACACGTGCGGTCATTTCTATCTACTCAGTTTTTCAGTAGCATTATTCTAACATCCAATACCACCCTTCAGCCGTATCCACTAAGGTTTCATCGGAACACTCATCCCGATATGAAGATAGCAAACGGTAGGCTTTGGCGAAGAGGCTGAATTAGTCATCCGAATGTGAAAAAAAAGGAATAATGCTTGATAAATTTGGTTTATTCAGGAAAATTGGTTGCTGGATTTTTATTCAATTTTTCCTCATTTTTTCACACTCCTCCCTTGAGATACTCCTTTGGGAAGTCTAACTACACGTTATTACGAATATGCATGTCGCCATGCACGGGGTTGCATCAATAGGCAGGAGATTGCGATTGGAGAATAGTGGGGTCAAGAATACGAGACTGTTCTTTTTATTAGTAAGGCAGAATTATTGCAGCAGTGAGCAGAGAGCAATTGAGATTAGATGTTGAGTGTGATTTTCCTCTTTTTTTTTTTTTTTTTTTTTTTTTTTTTTTGGAAAAATAAAAATAATTAGGAAAACCCCGTATATCAAGTTTAATGACCTGAATACGAGATGAATACGCTCTACGAGATAAAAACGTTCTATATATCAACCACTGATGAGCTGATATTCATAGCTTGCATCTGACTGTTCTATCTAGACAGCTAGACTCTTGATTTGTACCCGAGCACTAAGAATACGGCACAGAACACGTTGGTTATGATAGCTGGAGTTTTTATACAAATCTGATTGTTCACAGTCAATGTCTTTAAAAAACATCAATGAATTGCTATCATAAATATGATTTATTATTCAACAATAGAAGCACCAGCTATCAGATCTTCAACATTATGTTAGCCAATGAATACTTGTGCTATTACTGTACTGGTCACTACATTTTTTCTCTCACCATCACTAACACCACGGAACAATCATGTACTTCCGGTTTTCACCCCTGATGCATTAGCTTGGAATTTTCAAGATCCACTAACGCTTGGTGCTAACAAGAGCCTACATTTGTTTACTTGCAGAGTTTTCAGAGAATGAGTGTATCACACCGAATATATCCCTACAAATAATAGACAGCCAACATGAATAAAATCATCTTGATACAATCAAGCCAACACAGAACTCACCCAAAAGTATCTTGTTCACTCAGCTGCTTAACATGCAGCAACGCCCACTGTATGTAGACGATGTTTCACCAACAACTAGCACCGGATATACGCAATACGGTGATTAGCTCTGAAAAGATCGATCTCACTAGCTGAGATCAGAAAAAGGAAAAGCCCTCCCTGTCAAACAGACATACTCAACAATATTATGTCAATATCCGACACAACAAATAAACCATATAACCGAAGCACAGGCCATAACTAACGTCTATATGCACTCCCACCGGTAGCGAACCTCATGTAGTCTTGACTAGCACCGATCCACGTCTGCACGATCGATCTACAGGTACCACATCCCATGAAGCCCATCATACAGTGCACACTGTAAACACCCAGATCGGGGGCTAGATCTCCACGATCAGTGTTAAAACGTGGGCCCCTATACCTCACCCCTAAACCCAACCCAATAACCTGGGCTAGATCTACACAAACCAGATCGGGTATAAAAAAGTGCGGCAATGGTCTGATAACTGCATGAAAAACACCTACTAAGAGGTGCAAGTACATATATCTTCTTCTTCTTGTACTTCCAACCACTACAACCACCACCATGAAGGCTTTGCTGCTCATTGTCGGCCTGTTTGCAGCTGGTGTAACAGGAGATGTCACTGACAACGCAGGATTACGCAACTCCATTGCACCTGTGGCTATCCCTATCGACGGAGCAGATCTGCTCAACTACCTCACAGGTCTGGCGAAACCCATGGCCCAAAAAGATGGTCTCACTTTCACAGGAGTCGATAATGGAGCTGTCATGAGAGCTGCCCAGAGTCTCAATTCGGCTGATGTCATCTTCGACCTACAAATGCAACAAAACTTCGCCATTGACCACTACCAGAAGTACTCTCGACCAGCGAAATGGTCGGACGCCATCAGTAACTTTGACCGAGGCGCGGAAAGTAGAGCTCTGGATTGGGCTCTAGCTAAGGCAAGCAAGCCTTATACGCTTCAAAACTACCACGACGCCATTGTCGAGGTCTACAAAATGTACGCTGCGCAACAGGCTGGCGCAGCTGCTGAGAGGGCAGGCAGGACTATGGTAGTCAACTGGCCACCCAAGAAACTACCTCCTCCTCCTCCTCCACCACCCCCCCCACCACCACCACCAAAGCAGGAAGATCCTCCCCCACCACCCAAACAGGAAGATACCCCTCCTGCTAAAGAGGACCCAGCTGCCAAGGACGATACTCCAGCTGGTCCTGGAGGTCCTGAGGACACTCTACCTGCTCCCAACCAAGACCAAGAGAGTGTTATCGTTGTACCAGTTAACGGAGGCGCACCGGTAGTAGACATTCCAGCACCACCAGAAGAAGTTGGAGGAGGAGATACTATAGGAGGTTCTGAGCAAGCACCAGAGGTGCCAGAGGTGCCAGAAACACCTCCTACTCAAGAAGGTGATGTAGGAGAGACTCCTGGCGGACCTCAAGTACCATCCGAAGACCCCCAAGTACCACCAGAAGGCCCTCAAGATCCCCAGGAACCCCAAATTCCACCTGGAGAGCACAATTACCCCCCTGGGTATCAGCCTGTCTATCCTCCTGGACAAGGTCCCGCATACCCTCCCGTGAGTCATCCTAACCACCCTCCATACGACCCTCCTTACCACCATGGAGACCAGACTCCACCTTCTCATGAGCCTGACCATGAACCCGACCATGAACCCGACCATGAACCCGACCATGAGACCCCTCCTTCGCCTCCTCCTAACTTGCCTCCTTTGGATGTCCCTCCTGCCACTCCTGAAGACAAGCCTGAAGACAAGCCGGAAGTCAAGCCCGAGGACAAGCCCAAGGACAAGCCTGACCACAAAAAGCCTGATGCCAAGAAGCCCGAGAAGCCTAAGCATGAGAAACCCGAGAAGCCTGAGAAGCCTAAGAAGCACGATGAGAAGAAGCCTGAGAAGAAGCCTGATGCCAAAAAGCCAGCTGAAAAGAAGCCCGACACCAAGAAGGCCGACGTCACTGCTCCTAGCAACGGCACAACTCCTGCGAACAGCACGGCCCCGGTAAACTCCACAGCTCCTGCCAACAACACCCTTCCCAGCAACAGCACTCTTCCCAGCAACGGCACGACTCCTGTCCCTACCAACGGCACTCTTCCCGCCAACAACACTCTCACCAACACCACATCCCCCACCAACGGCACAGTACTCACCAACCTTCCTACCAATGGTACTGTTATGGCCAACGGCAGTCTTTCCAACGGCACTCTGACCAATGGAACAGCTCCTGCCAACGGCACAGCAGCCACTAGCAGTATACCCCCCACTGCCCCCACCAGCAGCATACCCGTTGGTACTGCAGCCACCAGTTCCATCCCAGGTGCTCTTCCCACAGGCTCTGCATCCCTCAACTCGGAGGGCATTACGCCTGTTGGTGGTTCCCCAGATTCCCCTGGAAATGCCCCTGGCGGCAGCACTAGAGGAAGTGCTCCTGGTGCTCCTGGAAACGGCTCCAGTAGCCCCCGTGGAAGCACTCGAGGTGGACCTCGCATCAATCCTGCCAATGGAGATCAGACACCTGATCAGCAGGACAGCCCAGACAACTCCAACACACCAAGCTCCAGCGACCCCAGCGACCCCAACGCCTCTGGCCCCTCCAGCGACGCCTCCGACTCCAATGCCCCAGACTCAGATGATGCTAGTTCGGATTCTAGCAATGACGAGTCTGCAGCAGGGGATAATGACAGTGTGTCTGACGCGGACAGTGACTCTGACAACAGCAGTGACAGTGGCGCTGGTGACAACGGCGATGACTCTGCCGCTGCAGACAGTGACAGCTCCATGAATGATGTCACCAACAACCCTGCCAACAACCCCTCCAACAACGACACCCCCACTCCCACAACTCTCGCTTTCACGGTAACGGGCACGGCCACATCCAAGCCCGCTGCCACGACAACCAAAGCCAAGTCAGACGGTAGTGTGGCGAGCCCCATTCACGCAGCTCTACTTCTTCCCCTGGTAGTTGCTCTTCTGTAAGTAGCACAATTTAATGTATGACCATGTAATGACACAGCCATAGTAGGGATGTAGAGTGCCAGTGTAACAGTGTTACAGAGGCATCAATCCACGTAGTTAAGAGCAATCACATACTCACTTGGTAATCACTGTACCACAACAAGGGGCATGTAATGTGCAGAATCGGAATCAATGTAGGGGGAAAGATGGTGGTATCTGTAGTCAGCGTCAGTATCAACTGGGGGGTATCATTTGAGGGTATTTTCGTATTTTTTCATGTTTTTTCGTGATTTTTGTGATTTCATGTTTTTGTGCCGTTTATGTAAGAGTCCAAGTATCTTGTGCACAATCAGCAGCCACCTGCAGTATCTTTTAGAGTTGCGCAGGTTATAAGCGTGAGTGTGAGGTGACTGACAGTGACAGACATATGACAGGTCAGATTTGGGTGGCTGTGTTTTACTGTAAGTTGACAAAATCAGGGGCTAGTTAAGATCCCGATCTTAGTTGAACTTTCATAAGTGGCAAGTGCACACACTAATTATTCTGAGACATTGCTCTAATCACCAAGGTGCTGAATGTACTGAGCGAACAACGCATAAATAGCAAGAAAAACCAGCAAAATGACATACCACAATCACTACCGCAGTGATGATCGTACAGTATTTACCACAATTTATTTTCCTCCATTTCCCCCTTTATCTGATTATTAAACCTGCCATTATTAACATCATGCACAGCAAGCTTATTTTCTATCATTTCACCACCACAATGTCTGAACTGAAGGACGACGGTAAGTACTTCACACACCCCCTAACCACCTCAAAACTAACACAGCTATCTACTGTGCCATTGCTCATGGCTCTACAATCCTCGTTTCACATGATTTCGCTAAACGAGACCCCAAAGAGGTGGTCCAGCTGGTTCTTGCTAAAATCACCCCTGGAGAATCAAAGAAGGCCTCTTTGATGTACCAGGATCTCGCTATCCACTACATTTCGACCCCTGCCACGTCTGAAACTCCCCAGGGTGTCACTTTCATTCTCATCACCAAAGAAAGCTGTGGACGAAAATCTCCTTTTCTCTGTCTGCTTGAACTCGAGAAGAAGTTCAACCAGCAGTATACGCCTCAAACTATCGGATCAGCCACTCAAAACGGCTTGAACAAGTTTGAAGGTGAAATGGTGGCTCTCGTCAACTCGGGAAAGTACGAGGATGTGGCTAAAGTGGCTCAATCGGAGATCAACAAGGTCAGAGATATCATGGTGGAAAACGTGGAACAGATTTTGGAGCGAGGAGAGAGAATATCGCTGCTTGTGAATCGAACCGACGAAATGAATAACAATGCGGTTGCTTTTAGGAAGCGAAGTACCCAGGCTAAGAGAAACATGTGGTGGCAGAATGTCAAGATGACGGCGTTGTTGGGGACGGGTGTGGCGGGATTGGTGTATGTGGCGGTGGGGAGTGTGTGTGGGTTTGGATTACAGTGCGTTTAGGGAGGACATTTGAGGACGTAGTCCGAAAGTGTCCGACCAAACACTCTACAACTTCAGGAGGATATTTGAGGACAAAGTCCGAAAGTATCCGACCACATCTATACATATTCCAACTCTCTGAACGTTTTTGCACGTTTCTGTCGTGTTACCATCCATTTAATTCAACTTTTAACCATTCTACATAACTTTTCAGATACTGAGATGTCAGCTTAATAGGAGTCGTATAAATTATCTTCATTTACAACTAGACAGAGTAGTCTGAAGTACAAGTATACATACTGCTCAACTTCATCAGAAATAGGGGTCCGCCTAATAAATTATCTTCACTAATATTTCAACTGTATGCAAACGGCTGTTAGGGGTATTGATGTGGGCATAACTACTAGGATCATAGCTGGCTGAATATTGGTGCTACGGGAAAACGGGGCACAGTTCTGGAATCAGCCCATCAAGGAGAATCACGTGACACCTTGAAAATCCAGTTTTGGGTCTAAAAAGACGATTCTGAGAGACCCGTTTTGGCCACCCCTAAACGTGCGGCTCGGAAATTCAAATGACAGAGGTGTGTGCATGAGCTTGAAGGACATCTTATCTATCAGTGATTTTGTGGTTTTTCCATTTGTCAGTATCTCGCTCTGTTTAAGTCAGCTTAGCAGCTCTCAACTGACAGAACAGAGGCCTGTAGTCATCAACTGGTGTTCTCTTGTGGTTACAATATCAAGGCCCTTTAAAGAAGGCCATTTTAAGAGTGTTCCGAAAGACAAGTCTTTTTGATTCTTGGGGGTTGGGTCATACCTTGAAGGTCACTCTGAGAACACCCAGTAACAAGACAGAGCATATATCCGGTATATATGAAAATGCCATGTTTGATTGTCTTTAAACAGACTTGCCAAATTTAAGGCCATGCAAAAGAGATGGGACAAGACCAAGAATAAGGAAGAATAGGAGTGCTGGGAGTTAGAGAGTCAAGACAGCGATACACAGCTGAAGTTGATAACTGACTTTGAAACAAGTCTCTCTATTAGTCAAGAGATCAACACTGAAAGAGCATCAACTATCCACTATCACTCACTGTATATACACAGTAGTCTTATAGCTGTCTACTCTTACTCACTCCTGTTCTGTTTAGCTCCAGCTTACACAGTATGACTACAGTGCACCTCTGTCGTCAACGACATCCACTGCAGCATCACTATCTGCTACTTACAAATACCCACAGCTACTGACTTACTACCATTACTGATAGCTAGAGACTGCCAGGTACATTCTGGCCACTACAAGTGGTAACACCTCTTAGTTCATTTATCATATCTTCATTAGCTACATACAGTGTGTACTCTACCTCTCAGTACATATCGAAATGCGTTACGTAGCTACGAGTGTACCTAGCATACACCAGTATGTACCGCTCACTTGTTACTACTCTCCAGCTATTCATTTATCATTTCATCATTAGCTACATACAGTACATAGATGCGTTACGTAGCTACTCGCAAGCTCGTAGCTACTGTACACACAAGTAATCTCGCTTCGCTCGATTACTTGGTGCGCAACGCATCCAACCTCTTCTGCAACGCGTCAAACTCATCATCCTTCTTCACGGCCGGTCTCGGTCTCGGTCTCTCTTTAAACGGCAACTTCAACTCGGGTTTCAGATTATCACTTCTAGGAGCAGGAGGCGAAATAGCAATGGGTGATTTAGGAGGTTCCAACGCTCCAGACAACCGTCTAACTGCCTCATTACCCTTTGTAGCAGGTAGTGGTTCTTCAGGCAGCTTTTCCTGAAGTCCAGTTGACGGCTCATCATCATCATCATCTCCTTCTTCCTCCTCTCGTTCCATCTCAGCAAGCTCTTCTTTAGTGTAGAGTTCACTGAATGGAGCATTATACGCTCGAGCGATTTCTCGAAGATACAGAGTAATGAGCTCTTCACTGGGAGGCGTAACGCTCAGTTTTTTGAGCACTTTTTCAGGCACCTTTTTTTCAGGCGTCTCGACAGCCTCCTTGGCAAATTCTCGTCCGAATTTAGTCACAAAAATGTCTCTGATTGTATGCAGCTCTTTGATCTCTGTACGAGGAGCAGCGTAAATCACAGTACACACTGCTTCTTCCAGTCCAGCATCACAGTCTTTGCCGTCAAGCAAAAGACCAATTCGAGCAAGGAGAAGTTCACAGTAGAGCTCCAGAATCTCCAGCAGCTCCACATTTATATCGTTTCTGATGATATTCTCGACTCGAATTCGCGCACTTGCTTCTTTGCCAGATTCCAGTAAACCAGCCATTTCTCGTCGCTGAGCTTTAGCCAATGCCGTTTCTTTCTGTTGAACGAGCCGCAGTCGGTTGACTGCCATTTTCAGCTGGACCTTTAGTCGGGTCTGTGTTAGAGATTGTCATCCTGGTAGTTGTTGCGGTCACGTGATTCTCACGTGACCTTCACCTCTCTATACTCACCTGAACAGATGCTGAAGCCATTGTCTTGTCTTGTCGTATCTCGTGTGTTGTATCGACGATAGTGGCGAGATGGAGTGCAGGTGGGAGGTAAAGTTAATGTGGGGCTGGAGAGTGAACTCTACAAGCAGTCAGATGTTGTGTTAGGGGGCTACTTTTTTTTGGGTGTTTTTTTGAAGGTGAAATATTGGATGTCCTTGTTTTCTATGTTGACTGGTCAGAATATTCACCCAATAAGGAACATGGTACCTGATAGTTATGTTAAGGTTAGTGAGAACAGTAGTTGGGAGAAGAGGGGTGGCGTCAAGTAAATGGAAACCAGTGGTGACGAGGTTTGAGTTGAGTGAGAGGTTTGGGATTTTATATGGGGGTCAATTGAGGGAGGATGGATGTCGGGTAAAAATATAGGCTTGATCGGAGGTATACTGAGGTAGATTGATATGGTGTTCTGCTACAAAGCTGATAAAGAAAAGAGGTTAAAGGAGGTGATGTTGTAGAGCTGTTTATGAAGTATCATATCTCTTTTATGACCATATAAAGACATGTGTAAACACTTCTCAAAAATGTGGGCTTTAATCTGTCATGTCAACAGTGCCAAGCTCCTAAACCTCAATTGAGAAGCCATCTAAAAATAGGCAGTGCTCTATAAGCTAAGACATCAGCCAATTGATTTAATGATGCTGCCACACAATGGGTACAATCAATATACCAAAATGTAGCCCTGGATCTGCTGATTCCAATGAGCTACTTTTTATGACCGTGGCACCCCCACAGCGCCCGGTAAACACGAAACAAGATTTTACATCCAAAAAGCAGCCAAATCAATCAACATCGTCTTATCTAACCAAATTGACACCAAAAACCCTCTCTCTTACCTTCTTCAACCCCACCAATATTCCAACATCAAATCAATCTTAGATCGGACAACTTTGATTAAGCAACTTTATCAGCTCAACACCATACGCAGGAGGAACAACAGCAGCAACCAGAAGCTGATTAGTAAGCAAACACACCCTCAAACTCGTTAATACCACGTGATTTTTATTTGCCACCTGTCTAACCCCACCACTATCACCGCTCATTACGTCATTAATTAATGCACTCTACCCAACCTTAAACCCTACCAACCTCCCAATGACATCGCCACCTTCCTCCTAACACAGCACAACTACCACAACATGTCCTGGTGGAGTTCTACGCCCTCGATCGACGAGCAGGTTGAAAAGGCGACCAGCGAGTCGTTACCCTCCGGCGAGTCCGACCTTGCGCTCAATCTCGAGATTTGCGACCTCATTCGCTCCAAAACCGTCCCTGCCAAAGATGCCATGAGGTCTTTGAAACGACGTCTGCTCAACCGCAACCCCAACGTGCAGCTGGCGGCGCTCCAGCTCACCGACGTGTGCATCAAGAACGGCGGGTCGCATTTTCTGGTTGAAATTGCGTCCAGAGAATTCGTTGACCCACTTATGGCTGTTGCTCGAAACGACGATGCAAACACAGAAGTGAAGCAGCGGGTGTTGCAGCTGCTGCAGCAGTGGGCGGTGGCGTTTGCGGGCCAACTGCAGCTGCAGCAGATGGAGGCGGCAGTGACTCAGCTCAAGAGTGAGGGCGTGTCGTTTCCGTCGGCCACTCATGATGCTGTGACGTCCACTTTTATCGACACAAAAGCGCCGCCGGAGTGGATCGACAGCGACGTGTGCATGGAGAGCGGGGTGGCGTTTTCGTTCCTGAACAGAAAACACCACTGCCGAAACTGTGGAGGAGTGTTTACCCAGACTTGTTGCCAGAACTACATCACTCTGCCGCATTTCGGCATCAACGTCCCGGTCAGAGTGTGCAATGGGTGCTACAAGAACCTCAAGAAGGGCAAGAACGATGCTCCAAGAGTTGCTGTTGACTCTACTCCAAATGTGTCCTCTTCTGCACCTGCTGATGAAGATGATATCCAAAAAGCGATCCGATTGTCTCTCCAGGAACAGGAGTCGTACAAACCGCCTCCACCTACCGTCTCCAACGACGACGACGAAGATATGAAGGCTGCCATTGCTGCTTCTCTAAGAGATATGGAGTCTGAAAGACAGGCCCCCACATCAACAGCTGCTTACTCATCAGGTCCTACAACTGTAACAGCTCCTTCGCTCACAGACCTCACAGCCACCGAGGAGTCCAACATCAACCTGCTGTCGTTGCTGGTTGAACGGCTCAAAAGTGAACCTCAAGGCACGATTCTCAGAGAACCAAAGATCCAGGAACTGTACGATACTGTGGGCAATCTACGACCCAAACTCGCTCGGACCATGGGCGAGACCATCTCCAAGTACGATAATCTCGTGGACATGCATGCCAAAATGACCACTGTCATCAGATACTATGACGCCTTGTTGGAGGAAAAGCTGAACCAGGCCTACAACAATAGGAACTCGGGAGGATACGTGGCTCAGCAGCATACGGGGTATGCGCCCATGCCCAGTCAGCACACGGGGTATGCTCCGATGACTAATCAGCATACTGGTTATGCTCCTCCAATGACTCATCAGCTGACTGGACAGCCCACAGGACCTCCAGGAGGAGGATACTATGGAGATGGAGCTCCTTCTGCTCCTTCAGCTCCTCAATATGGGCAGGCTCCTCAGTATGGATATGCCCCTAACCCTGGACCTGGCCCTAATCCTGGATACGACTATGCATCTTCTCCCAGTGCTCCTAGTGCTCCAGTTCCGGTGAAGAAGGAGGAGTCCGCGCCGTTGATTGAGTTGTAGGCGGTTTTAGATACAAGTAATGCATTAATGAAGTGATGAATAGTGGGATGTAGATGGAGAAGCTGTTCTCTAAGATACTGAAACACACTGGAATATGTATGATAAGCAGTGTAAGTACAGTAAGGTGTCATAAGTTTGGAGCGCAAAAAAAACTATAAAATCGAACACCAGAGTCTTGGTGACGTCTAATTATAGGTAGTCTGCGACCTCATGTCAACGTAAAATTAACAAACTCCCAAAATGTCTAATGTAGGTAGTAGGCGACCTTTTGTCATAGCATCATAGGTCTCCAATTCATAATGAAGAAGAAAAAAATGAACAAAACATGAAAAGTGAACAACTAGATTGTGCCTCTGTGCACTGTAGCTTTTAGTTGAGCATTTTTCGACCAAATTACGGCAGCTGGATCGTTTCCAAGAATCGAGCATGAATAGCCACCACTTGAGCATGCTGTATTTCCCATTTTTAGGACGGGAGTTGCCAGGTGTTTTATTAGTTTGTGGCCAAATATTGTCGAGTAAACGTACAGTATGATCCAATATTTTTATAGACTAGCTACAAGTACTTTTTTGCTGACATTGTCTTGTGCTGGTAGGTCGCAAACTACCTACATTGGACTTTTTGGGATTTTGCTAAGTTTGTGGTGACATGAGGTCGCTGACTACCTATAATTAGACGCTACCCAGAGTCTTGCTGAAACCAGGTCAGATTTCAAGTGGGAAGAATAATAAAAAAAAATACTAGCTAGAATATAAATCCGACTTTTAAGTACAGAATGGTAGAATTTTTATAAAATACCAATTATATCGATTGAAAAATGGAGCCTTGATCTGTATCGATTATTTGGTTCCTCCCAATGCGCTCCAAACTTTTGGCGTAGTACTGTATGTAGAGAAGTCTGAAGAATTCGAAGAAGTGGTTAGAGAGAATGGTTTGGATAGTTATGTTCTGACCAAGACGTCAGTAAGTGATACAAGAAGTCATCCAAGCTCAAGATAGGTGAAAAGGCATACTGGTCAGTAGCCACTGTGTTATAATAAATATATACATAGATATATATAGATATCTCTTGATAGATGTGGTGTTCTTGTAATGGTATTTGTCAGTATATTGTGTAGTTCAATATCACTTTGGGTGGCAGGTGTACACCCTGCTATACACTGTCTCTCTATTTACAGTGTAGCTTGTTCCTGTTAGAAGTACTTGGATACTGTCATGAATACTGTGAAGAGCAATTGAACCAATAAAAGTGATGTTAGAACACTAACATGAGTAGATATCATCATGTATATATATATGGCCTTTGAGTCACTGTATGAGCTTGTGTAGTTCTTCTATCTTAATACAAGTTCAAGGGCATGTCCCAAAATGCCATTCATGGAACGGATCAATTTTCACCTAAATTCCAATGTGCACAAAAAGATAGCCCTTACTCTCACGAGTCGAATTATATATTTTATTTCGTTCAACTATGCCTGTGGGAGCTGTAGTGACCGTTTCAAGTGAGGCCTTAGTTTGTATATTCTAATTAGATCTCAGAGTGACTTTATCTTGACTTTTTTGCCACAGAAAAAAGATATGGAAGAATCAGATCCGTTGAGCGGCTTTTTCTAGTCACGACGACTTCAACTCCCTCATGGATTAGTCTTGGAAAAAAAGTCCCTAAAAGTTCAGAACCAGACAACTTGATAGTGCAGGTAGGAAATACTGTACTGTCGAGATACGTAAAATATATAGGTTAGTTATACAAGGACAAACTGAATGTGATTAAATGGGTATTAAAAGTAAACAAGTAATTAAGAAGCTAGATTAAGCCAGCATCGCGAAGAAAGTAAGAGCAACAAGGGCTCCCAGAGACACGGTGGAAGCGGTGTTGGCCTGGGCGATATCAGCACCGGAGCCAGAACCAGATCCTGAACCGGAGTCAGAATCGGAGCTAGATCCAGATCCTGAGCCAAAACCACTTCCACTTCCAGAACCACTTCCAGAGCCAGAACCAGTACCAGAACCACCGTTAGAACCAGCACCAGAGGAGCTAGATCCAGATCCAGAACCAGCACCAGATCCAGATCCATTACCGGTGCCCGAACCAGAACCAGAACCGACAGCACCAGAGCCAGAAGAACCTGTGCCAGAAGCACCAGATCCTGAAGAGCCAGAGTTTCCAGAGTTGACAGAGTTTCCAGAAGAACCAGAAGAACCAGAAGAACCAGAAGAACCAGAAGAACCAGAAGAACCAGAAGAAACAGTACCTGAACCAGTACCTGAACCAGTACCTGGACCAGAACCAGAGTTGGAGCCGGTATTAGAGCCAGACCCAGAAGAACCCGAGCCTGAGGCAGCACCCGAACCAGAAGAACCTGATCCTGAGCCTGATCCCGAGGAAGCACCAGAACCAGAACCAGGTCCGGTATTGGAACCAGCTCCAGCTCCTGATCCAGCTCCTGATCCAGATCCAGAGTTGGATCCCGTGTTGGAACCAGAACCGGCACCAGAGTTAGAACCAGCGCCAGCAGCACCAGACCCGGCACCAGCGTTGGAGCCAGTGTTGGAGCCTGAACCTGAACCTCCAGCACCAGAGCCGTTGGAACTAGAGCCAGATTCAACACCTCCAGGACCAGATCCAGAGTTGTTAGAGCCAGAACCAGAGCCAGAACCACCACCCAATCTGGAGAGCTGCTCAATCGCTCGTCTGAGACCGTCCAGGAGAGAAGCAAGATCCAGACCAGAACCATCAGCAGCGTCAACAAGATCGTTCAGACCGGAGGAAAGATCACTGGCACCGTTCTTCAGATCTTCTGCGTTTCCTCCACCGTTTTCCAGGCCTCCAATAGCGAGTCGGAGTCTCTCAATCAAGTCACGAAGAGCTTGAGCTGCATCTGTAACGGGAGGTGTGACTGGAGGAGTCAAAGTACTGCCATCGGTGGGTCTGGTAAGTCGGCTGAGACCCTCAAGAAGCTGCTTGAGGAGTTCGTTAAGGTCAGTCAAAGGAGAGGTGCCCTCAGAACCCTCAGAACCAGATCCGGAGCCCCCAGTAGAGGAAGGAGCTGACGAAGATCGAGTAGGAAGGGGAGGGAAGGTGAAGGTGAAAGGGCTTCTGGTAGAGGAGCCATCAGTGCCGGTGGTGTAGATGTAAACGGTAGAAACCACGACGGAGTAGGAGGGAGTAGGTGAACTTGTGGGAGCATCTTCACTGGTGGAGGCAACATCAGAAACAACATCAGAAACAACACCAGAAACAACATTGGAGGTCTTGATGGGAAGATCAGTAGTGGTTTCAGAGGTGACAAGGTCAGAGGTGACAAGGTCAGAAGAGGGCTCGATGGAAGACTCAGGTGCTGAGGTCTCAACTGGAGTAGAAGACACTTCAGCAGAGGTCTGAACAGAAGAGGGCTCAACAGAAGAGGTCTCAACAGAAGAGGTCTCAACAGAAGGCTCAGTAGTAGTTTCAACGGCAGAAGAGGTCTCAACAGAAGACTCGGTGGAAGTTTCAGCAGTAGAAAAAGTCTCAACTGGTTCAGTAGTAGAAACCTCGGTAGAAGTCTTCGCCTCAGAAGTGGTCTCAACCGATTCCGTGGTAGAGACCTCCACAGAAGTCTCAGTGGTAGACGCGGCAGGCTCGGTACTGGTCTCAACCTCCGAGGAAATGAGTTCAAAAGCCACAGCAGCTTGGCCATAACCGTTGGGGACACCCGCAGGGCCAGATCCAGGATTGATACAGTAAGTGGCAACAAAAGGTACGGCTGCGGAAGGCCCAAAGCTGGATGCAAAAGTGAGACAGGCAGGTTTCCCCGAGCCATCAAACTCGCCTGGAACTGTCTGAAATACATCATACAGACCTCCAGGTACCTTGGCTTGGTCCAGTCGAAGATCAAACAGCTGGGGGCTCGTTGAGCTGCCCAATGGAGAGGCATTGGCTCCTTCAACAGAGATCCAGTCAACAGGACCATTGGCGTTGGTGTAATGAACATCTCCCATTCCCCAGAGCAAGTCTGTAGGTAGAAAGTGGTAGCCTACACCTCCAACGACCTCAACAGCAGCGTACTTGATACCGGTACGGGGGCCTTGGTTCAGACCAGAGTAGATGTGAGGAGAAAGGTAGTCTCCCTCTCGTCGGAAGGCTAAAGCATAGAAACCCCGTTCTCCAGGATCCGACAAAATTCCAAAGGTATCTGAGAAAGCGTCAATATTGACCACGTGACCTTCTCCGTCGCCGATACCTCTGTCGACAATGTACTCCAGAGTGAACGTTCCGGCCAGACTAGAAGCGGTTCGAGTATCAAAGAAAGACGTGGCAGTGGCTCGAAAGGAGAATCCATCGTCAGAAACCACCCGAAAGAGGTCTTCTTGTTCGTCACTCTTGATGACAAAATCATACGTCCGGGTGATGGCGGCACTTTGGATGCTGTCTCCAGAGAGAGTAAACTCAAAGTAGTCTCCAGTGGAGATAGTGGCGGCATCCGCGGCAGAAAACTCAAACGGAACATCTGCAAACCAGGTGGCCCATCGGTAGTTGGTCTTGTCTGCAGGTGCAGCTTGACGAGTGCTCACAGACATACCAGTGATAGGGCTGGACAGAAGCGTCTGGGCCAAAACGGCAGAGACTTGAGCCAGAGCGAGTAAAGCTGATTGAAATAGCATTGTTGCGTGGGGAGTACATGATTGGGTAGGGGTTAAATAGATGTTGTGGCATCGACAGCGGTGAGATGCAGTGGTGTTGCATCAAGAGAGGTATCATTTGGGTTATGTTCAATTTCTGGGCAACGTGATATCTGGAGGTTAAGGTGGTGTTATGGACAACTGCATAATAACTGTAAGCCCATTGCCATTATACATGGGCACAATTGACAGTTGAAATTAAGACAAGAAATTAAAAGGCAGAATTTATTGCCAGGTATTATTTCCTATAGTCTCCCTCCGATATTTTTCGATATTTTCCTTCTTTCGACCGCCTCACATTACATCATCTCGTTAGCACTCTTCCGACTCAATGTTGCAATGCGAGGCATGACATCTTCAACCAATTACCCAAAGAAAGGGTTGTAGAGTCTTAGAGCCGCTTGCTAAACCATGTTACTCTTTCTGTTTCTGATCTACAAGTAGTAACCCATGCCTTCTTTAGGAAGTTGCAATACTGAAAAGGCCAAACAAGTTGTCCTTTTGCTTAATACCAAAATAAGCCTTCTGCCAGCTTATTGCCCAATACAGCGCCACCTGCATGTTGCTGCATGTTGGATGCAGTGTTTAAATAAGGTTGGAATTCAGGGGCACCTATAATGATTGATATTGGTGATTATTCGTATCTGCTCAAAAACTCTTGTGCTGTTATTTTGTGGATCTTTTACGCTATGTGTATTAATACTCACATGGTAGTTTTCTTTTTACTCCTGCAAGATAGTCCCGTTACATTGTGCCACCTCCACATTTTTGACCCTTTGCATCATGCCGTTACGGCGCTAGCTAAAGGGTCCGTGGAACTAAACACACTATCGTAGTAAAGACTGCACAATCAAGGGGAGTGTAACCTTGGGGCTTCAGAATGTTACAGTAATTACAGGGAACACCTCTTTGCTTATTTGTTGAGTAGAACGTGACCCAAAGGTCTGCTCATAATAATACTACACAGCCACAGATGTTGGTTACAGTAGTTCAAATCGTTACAGACACTGGATCTTTTAGGTAAATATTTTTTTCCATGGTTCTCTGGTATGTTCCAAGGAAGGGGTGGGTAGGTTAAGGTTGTCGTATCTTGTTAGAACAAGTATACCATGATATGGAGAGGTTTTTGAGACAAGCCAGTAAGTGCGAATTGATTTTTGAGTCTTGAATATCCCGGTATCACTCTTTTTCACAGTGATATTTCTTTCCACCACCATCCACATCCTTCCATTTGTTTCTGCGAGTTTCGGATCATGCAGAAAAAAAGGCTGGTTTACGTTTCTCATGCACATTTTTTGCCACCAGCCATCCTCCAAGAATATATAAACCCCCTTTGGTCTCTCTCAAATCATTAGAATCCGACTTCACAGTCATTCTGAGACGGAAGGTGCCTTTTATAGTCTGCTGAGAAGCAGGCTGACAAGCAAACCTGTCTACACAACTAGGACGCTTCAAGCAGTCTAATGATGTTGTAACAACGAGGATATAGTCCGTTTTACCGAATCCCTTCGGTTAATCTCGGCTATGACGCATTGAAAAACATGTGAGCCGAGTGACCTGGCTACGTGTCAATGAATCCCTGGTTGACCTCTTTGAAGAGTCAAAAAAATCCACCGGAGTGCGAGACAGTGAAATTCTGCAGAGCCATTGAGAGACTCTGAGATACGAGATACTCATTTTCTCAAGGTGAAATTCCTTTGAGATTCCTCACAGGTGAAAGTCCTGTTGAGATGCAAGGTGAATTTCCTAAGTGCCTAACTGAAGAGCCAAGCTGAAATGCAAGAGCTGCCAGTGCTGAGAAGCTGTGCTACAAAGCCAGTTGAAGCTTAGAGCAAAGATCTGCTAGACAGACCACACACAGAGCCAGTACAAGAGCTGAAATGCCAGTCAGAGCCACACCCATAAGTCCGGAGAGCAAGTGTGTTTAGAGAAAAAGCTGTAAGCCAGAGCCTACAAGACACAGCCAGTAAGTCCCAAGAGGCCATAAGAGCAGCCAATAAGTCCCCAGAGGCAATAAGAGCATAGCATAAGTCCAGAGCCCTGAGCCAGAGCATTGAGCCAAGTCCAAAGAGCAATAAGAGCTATACAGTCAGAGCCAGAGTCTTGATTGAACCAGAGCCATGTCTACATCGAGCAAGAGCCAGTAAGTCCTACAAGGCAAGTGCCAAACTCCATTGAGCCATAAGTCCAAAGAGCAAGCTACAAGCCATAAGTCCAGAGTGCATGAGCTTCAGCCAACAAGTCCTACTAGGAAATAAGAGCTTCAGGAGTAGGAGTCGAACCCACAGAGGAGTAGACTGCCGAACCTGTTATTTAGTTTAGAGGAGTAGGTGAAAATCCGAACCTCTGGGGCTAATAAATCTTGGACCAGAGAGTCCCACCCGATATTACTTGTACTGTAGATTGTTGAGATTGTAGCACATTGTTGAGATTGTAGTTTTAGAAGATGTTGTACTGACACTTGCAAGTTTACTTATTGGTAAAGCACAGTATGCTTACAGTGATCGTACACCACTCAGTCATAAAAAATAGTTCATAAACGTCATACACAATAAGCAACTGGGCTACCAGGTACTGTACATAACTGATATACTCTTCATAGTGTTCTTTATACTGTACGAAGGTCATACAGTTAATAGCAGAGCAAGAGGAGTTGTCCCAACATAACACCTTAAGGTAAACAGCTACAGTATTACAGTAAAGAGTCGGTCCATATTGTTCATTAAGTCATACATAAGTCATAGGCAACTAGTGCAAATAACTCGCGGATAACTCGCAGACAAACAACTCACTTTGGTTTTTATATTGATACCACAGTTTATATCCAGACGTATCAGATTGCAAGTAGATGTCCCAACATGACCTTAGGGCTATACTGTAAGTATAAAGAACACCATCTCATAGCTAATAGCATTATAATCGGGTTCATTAAGTCATACATGAAGTCGTCGACAACTAGTAGTTTACAGATAACTCGAGGATAAATCGTGGACAAATACCTCACAGTTTTATTTTCAGTGCTGTACAAAGCTCATACAGTTAATAGCCAAGCAATAATACACTTCACTTAGGTGTCCCTACAGTGTACAGTAAAGAGTCAGCTCATTTCAAATTGTTCATTAAGTCATACAAAAGTCATAGGCAAAGACCAAATAACTCGCGGATAACTCGCGGATATATTCCTCACTTCGATTTTTATACAGATATCACAGTTTATAGTCAGACAGGTACTGTAAGTTAATAGCATTATAATCAATTGTTCATTAAGTCATACATAAGTCATAGGCAGCTAGTTCAAATAACTCGCGGATAACTCGCGGATATACTCCTCACTTCGTTCGTCATATATCTTTGCGCTCGTTATCTAGCGCTCGTTATTCAGTACGCCAAAATGACTCACTCGCTACTCATACTCGCTTCGCTCGTATTCGTTGCTCGTTCGTCATTTATGGCTATTGCCCTCCTCCTTCTCCGCACTAATCTCCTCCCCCTTTAGATTCTCCTCCACGTCCTTCACCACCTCCCTCAAGTACTCCACATCGCCCTTTCTTCCAATAATACTAACGGTATTCTTTTTCAGCTCCATGTGAGGGTAAGAACCAATCTTGACATCCTTCTCATTAACTCTCTCTTGCAATCGTCTCAGGTATGGAGCCATAACACTCTCAGGCAAGTCAGTCATGACGAAAAATCTCACCTGCTGTCTACTCTGGTCAATATTCTTTTCCAGCTCGGGTTTGATACCTTCCAGCAGTCGTGTAAACAGAGACGGCACTCCAGGCAGAATATTCACCTTTCCACCCACACAAACAATGGGAACCCATAAATCTTCAGCCACATAGGTCACTGTAACGGTATTGGGAAGATCAGACAACACAGCAGAAGAGCCCTGAGGACGCGCTACGGGAAAAGAAGCCATTCTCAGTTGCGCAGCTCGTGCTTCTGTGTCGGAAAAGTCGATTTTCCGTCGACTCAATCGCGTCATTCGTTCCACAGTATCTCCATGTTGCTCCACACTCATATCAAACGCCTTTGCAATAGCTTCATAAGTGATATCGTCGTGAGTAGGTCCAATGCCGCCAGACGTCACCACAAAGTCGTATCTCGACGCCAGACGCTGAATTGACTCCACAATGTCCTTTTCGTCGTCAGGAACAACCTCCACTTTCTGTAGATCGAGGCCTAAGGAGAAACAGTACTTTGCGAAAAATTTCGAGTTTGTGTCGGAGATTTTGCCGTTGAGCACCTCGTCACCGATAATCAGGGCCGCTGACGTCTGCAAAAGACGGGTAGAAGAAGGAATAGGCATGAGTCGCGTGTGCTGGAGGAGTTGGGTCGCTCGGAGCATGCTGAAATAAGAAGACAGTTGGGAGGAGGTTAAAGTGGGTGAAATGTGGTGACAAAAAAAACAAAAAAAACGAACTTCAACTGAGCAATATTGGTAGACACAATTAATCAAGCTGTGGAGATGTTGCTGTGTCTGCTTCTGCTGATATGCTGCTTACTACAGTCATGCCATGTCATGTATTACTAACCGTATCCTTACGACTTCCGGGGAACATGATTGGCTGATGAAATGGGCTGTTTTGAGCTCTTTTGAGAGATATTAATAGCCGATAGTGCGAGATAGCGTGAGGGGAGTGTATGTTGGGCAAAATTAATGAAAAAAAGTGCGCTTTTAGTGCTTCCAAAAGAGAGTCTAGAACATGTGATTAACAGGCATTTACAGTGGGGTTTTAAAGTGGGGTTGAAAAAAAGAGCGACAAAATTAGAAGAAATATATGAGGACTAATAACGGGCTTTAGGCACCATAAAATCCATATTACCAAGTCATAACCCGTGAACTTGGGTGAGATATTGATACACAAGGCTTAGTCACGTGACCACAACTCAATTGAGAGCTCCATATGTATGGCAGAGCTATATCATAATATCAAGCACACAACTCCAAACTTTTGGTGACGCCTACTCACAAATCTACGCTCATCTGAAAGCCCTTGTCATTCCAAACACAACCATCAAGGTCCCATTCCTCTCAGATCCCAATTACGCCCACTACACTCCAAACAAGATTTCCATCGTCCCCAAACCCCCAAAACCAAACTACACTCTCAGAAACACCCCAAAACACCCCAATATCGGTACCATTCGACTCCCCTGTTTCTCCCGGTTCGAATGGTACCCATAACGAACCCCAATCTAGTGTTTTGGCACCACACCCACTGTCCACCCCGCACTACCACAACCCCAATCAAACCTACCTCCCTACCTCCCGCCTCCCGCCTCGACGCCTCCAAGCCGCCTCGATCTCTGCTTAAACTCGCTGCGGCTTTCTGGTAAGTTCTGAGGTATGTCTCAGGCGGCGGGAGCAATGTGGATTTATATGGTGATAAAGTGGAGCTAGAGAGATTTTGAAAGCAGTATTAGAATCAGCACGACGAGGCGGTTCGAATGGTATATAAAAAATCACCAACAGACACCCGGAACACCTTCAAATATCGACCTGACCCAATAAAGTTGGACGCGAAAGTTCTGGGACTTTCCAGAGGTTTTGAGACGGGAAAAAAGGTGGAAAAAAATCCGGGGAAAAAAGTCACGTGACATAATTCCCCACGATCGAACGTTCCACGGGGTTCTACATTCTTCCACTACATTCGATTGTCTCACTATCTGGAGTGCCAGAAACTTCTGTCCCAACGTCATGATAAAATTAAGGTTTGTTCATGCACAGTATAAAGATGTGAATAGTCCGCTTGGTGGAAAAAAAAATTAATTACAACTAACACTACACAACACAACATGTCTGTCAACAACTTCAACCCCGAAGAGGCCGAAAACCTCGAGGATATCGAAAAGCAGTTTGCCGTCAAGGCCGTGCATCACCTTGAGACCTACTGGAAGCTCCTCCATGCCGTTAAAGGCTCCGAGCTCAAGTCCACCAAGATTGACGACCAGATCATGACCCATCTCATCACAGTTTTCCCCGAGTACCTTGATCACGAGAAGGTGCGAGTGGTGGACGAGAACGACATGAAGTCGCCCGTCAACAAGCCCAAGTGGAGAGAGTTTATGAACACTTATGAGAACATTGTTGCTGATTTCAACTTTGGCACGATTTTGCGAATTGACGCTTCCAAGGGGTATACCGAGACCAACACCATGTTTGTGCCTCGAATGCAGTTTTTGGCTATTGAGATTGCCAGAAATAAGTATGGGCTGAATGATTGGATTTACCATAGTGATGCCTAAGTGCGAGGACGAAGGGAGCCGAGTGCGAAGCACGAGGCTCCTAGCACACAGCTTAGAGAGAAGGAGGATATAGAGAATGTCATTATTTATGATTAGCTATTGTATTGTAGTTTTTGAACGTTTTCGACCCTGGAGAGATGGGGAGTAGAGATACAGGACTCCCGAGTGGATATTTGGAACCAGGAGAACGAGAGGAATCGAATGGTACCGGTTTGGATGAAGTTGGGTGTCAATTGAGAGTTGGAGGGTGGATTGAAGCAGCTGCTATATACATACAGTAATGCATGATGTGCTTGTGAGAGCTGTTGACAAACGTATCGTAAGTAAATTATTCATGCTCAGTATACAGTGTACCAGTACACTGGTAGAGCTCTTTATACATGACTTCAATAAAAGTTGAATCCATTTCAGAACAGTACTGTACTTGTAAGTGGTTGGTACGGGATAGCAAATGGGCGTTTACTTAAGGTTAACAAAAAGGCCAACTAAAAAAGTGACCTGGGGGTATCTTTTACACCTTCCAGACATCCATATGACATGGTTTGTTTTGTAATGCATCAATTGAAGCATGAGATTATAGAATTCACAATAATCTCACGTTATGGCAGTACAAAATTCCGAGCTGAACGCTCTCAATGTTCCTCTATTACTTGACAATTGAAATTTACTTCACTCCTCCCAAAAGCTTAACCAAATGTGCAGGGTGCATAATCTCTGCTTTACAAAACAGTGTACGAACAGGTCAAAGACGTGCCTCGAGAATGTGAAAATTGACCCACAGTATATTGAGATGTTAAAGAACAATCTCATCTATTAATATTGCAATTTATAAAAACTTTTGATTTTTTTTCCAGTTTTTTTTTCCGCTTTTTTTTTCAGTGTCAGAAAAACGAGGATTAGTGCAAAACAGCATATCCTGAAGTGGTATTAGCAAAGGTGAAGATGGATCTAGAATCAATTGATCATTCTGATTCAGATATCGGTTCAAAAAATTCGAAATATCAGGTTTTTCCTCCTTTTTGATGAGTCCAAAGTTTTTTAATTTTTTAATTTTTGGCTGTTTTTTGACAAAATCTCAGGTGGTCCCCCCCCACGCGACGAAAATCTGACTTTTTTTGGAAAAAAGCAACATTTTTTTTGGTCTTTCTTTCAGTTTCACATGTTGTAGCATGCTTCTGTAGGTACAATGCCCTTTGTTTCACCTTACTGTGATCTCTCCTTTGGTGTTCAGCTCTATGTTGAAGGCTCCAAATGGGTTTACTTAAGGTTAACAAAAAAGCCAACTAAAAAAGTGCTCTGGGGGTGGCTATTGCACGTTCCAGACATTCCTCTGATATGCGGTTTTTTGTATTACACTAATTCAGGGGTGGTATTATATAATCCATATTAATCTCATGATGTGCTAGTACAAAATTCCATGTTAAACGCTATCAAACTTGTGAGATTACTTGACATTTGAAATTTACTCAGCTTGTCCCAAAAGCTTAACCAAAGTGTAACTGGTATCTCACCTCCCAGCACATACGAAGCATGAGCCAGGTTATTGCTTTTACTAACCTCTACGGTCCAAGGAATGCACTGGATGTTACACCGACCACTTAGTTTTTACACACACGTAAATAAAAGATCTATTATATATCCATTCCTGTGTAACAGTACACCCAACACTCTTATCCTTAACACAACCCTCATCTTAAGCAGTCCTCCCAATGCATAAATTAAGAGAGCCTTCATAACCAAGGGTTCAAGACAGCACATCTCAACAGAGCTAAAGACCAACTATCCAGGACTTGTAGGGTATGTAAAGATGCGCAAAGAGGCGTATATTTTAGTAAGAGAGGGTAAAATCCGAAAGAACGTGTATAGAGCCCTAAAACGGGAAAATCGGAAAGAACGTGCATAGAGCGTGTAAGGGCTCTCATGCTACGCATTCGAGCCCTAGTAATGTGACCATCTCGTGCTTCGCACTCGATGATCACATAACCCTCCCCAAAATACTCCCCACCTCATCCCCCACCTTCCTCCCCTTTTCCTCCCTCTTACTATGCGTCTTACCCTGAAAGAACTCTCTATGCACCTTCTTTCTCTCTCCCTCCTTCTCCACGACTCCCTCTTCTTCCTGCTTCTTTCTTCTCTTCTCAGCAGCCTTGCTCTTCTCCAGACTCTGGATATACGTCTGGTTCTCTCTTGTGGCCTGGGAGATTTCGGTTCTGAGTCTGGCCTGCCGGTTATGAGTCTCCTGGGCCAGCTGTTCACTCAAATCACTCCATTTGAACTTGGGAAGGTACTTGGCGTTCATGATATCATCATAGTGCTGAGAGCCCTTCTTGCCTCCAATGGTGTTGTTGTTGAGCGTGCTGGCACAGGTTTTGGCGTACCGTTTCTTGGTGAACTCGGCCCAGCCCTCGGTGTAGGAGATGGCTCTGTTTCCGCCGTGTCTGACTCGAATAGCTTGAGCTTTGGGGTCTTCAGGTACAAGAAAGATCCGGTCAACAGAACCAAAACGCTGCAGAAGAAAACGCATTTTTCCGGGATCCATGAGAGGAGGGATTCGAGAAAAGTATACCACTCCAGTCTTTGCGATTTTCTTGTTGTGCTTCTCAATCTCTTCTTTAGTCATTGGTTTGACCTTTTTCTTAATCTTAGTGCTGACAACCTCCTTTTTCTCCTCCTCCTCTTCACCTGCCTCCTCCTCATCCTCATCATCATCATCTCCTCCAGCAAGCTCGAAAACGTCCTTGCTCTTCTTCTTATCCCGTCCCTTCTCCTCCTCCTCTTCTTCTGCCTCTACCTCACTGTCAGAGTCATGTAGGACAAAACGGGAGTCGACAGGGGCTTCAGCGTCACTGTCGCTGTCACTGTCGTTTTTCGCACTGAAAAAATCAACGGCTTTAGATCGGGCCATGGTGTGGTGTTTGCAGATGAAATATATTTCTTCATGCACAATATATTCATATTAAGGTTGGAAGTCCAAACCCTAATCTGGCACAGGTTATGAGTTGGAGAAATTGAGCATATACACTAAATAGCACCCCCCAATCCCATTTCCACTATCCACTAACCCCCCACCCCCCTCCAACCCCCCCAAACCCCCCCTCAACTTTTCCAAAGAGTCAGAATAAACTTCCAAAATAAACTTTGCGATACCACATGCCTACAGCTACATCTCCACCTCATCACTGTGGGGTATCTCAACACACTCTGTCACTTTTGCCATGTCGCTCAGATTCATGTCACGTGCTCTCGTGACACAAACACGTCCGAATTTCCGCTCTTTTCACTCCCTTCCCCCTCTCAACTCCGAAGGTCCCTACGAAGATGTGGAAGAAGTGCCTAAACGCAGAAAGCGGAAATCAGCCGATTCCGAGCCGAAAAACACAGATCCGGCTGCTCACGAGACGCGCAAGACGCGGACAGTGCCCACGACCGCTTTGGACGACAAAAAACGGTCAACTTCCGGTTCTGGAAGCGAACCTCCAAGAAGAGCTGTAGCTCCTGATATGACGCCTAGAAAGCTGCTGGCCAAGCTCAATCAGTTCATTGTGGGCCAGGATCGGTCCAAAAAGGTGTTTGCCGTTGCCATCTACAACCATTACCTTCGCAGTGGCTTATTAATTGATGAACGTCAATGGTTGGACTACATGAAGCGACAGAAAAACAGCATTGAAGAAACGTGGGAGGACACAGACACGGATTACATTAACGTGATGCGTGAGGACGAGGAGGAGGACGGTCAGGTGATCCCCGATAAGGCGAATTTGCTTGTTGTGGGACCTTCTGGGTCAGGTAAAACTATGATGGCCAAGACGTTGGCGAGTTTTCTTTCTCTGCCTATCTCGATTTCCGATTGCACTGCCCTAACCCAGGCGGGATACGTTGGAGATGATGTTCAGTCGTGTGTTCAGCAGCTGTATCAGGTTTGTGGAGGTGATATTGAGCGGTGTGAACATGGTATTATTGTTCTTGATGAGATTGATAAGCTGGCCAAGAGGGAGAGTACTGGACGAGATGTGGCTGGAGAGGGTGTTCAGCAGTCCTTACTGAAAATGCTGGAAGGTACTCTTGTTCAAATATCCGGAAATCAAGGAAGAGCTCAGACTACAGCTGGTTTACCCGGAGGAGGATCTGCTATGCCCAAAGAGAGTATCACGATTAATACGCAGAACATTTTGTTTATTCTCATGGGTGCTTTTGTCGGCTTGAGTGATGTGGTTTCTGCTAGAGTCAATACTTCTTCAGATATCGGTTTTGGAGCTAAGGAAAGCGTTAAGCAGGTGGAATCAGAGGATAAGTTGGTCACTTTGGAGGACGGAAAAGTGGTGAATGCTCTGGATATGATTACTTCAGCTGATTTGAAAAAGTACGGCTTGATTCCGGAACTTTTAGGAAGAGCTCCTACTATTGTCAAGCTGAATCATTTGACTGAAGAGGACTTGATGAGAATTCTGACTGAACCGAAAAACGCTCTTGTTGAGCAGTTTCGGGTGAAATTCAAGTCGTTTGGTACAAGAATTGTGTTTACTACTCCTGCTCTTAAAATCATTGCTAAAACAGCTCTTAAAGAAGGTCTAGGAGCACGAGGATTGCATGCAGTCATGGAGAAGATTTGCTTGAATGCCAATTATGAGTGTCCTGGAACAAGTACAAAGTACGTGCTTGTTGATTCTCAAGTTCTGGATGGGTTCTCAATGACTAACCAGAGAGATGTGACCCTCAAGTATTATTCCCGGGGTCAGAATTACGTCTTTATTCAGGATATCGCTGAGGAGGATGCGAAACTGGCTGATGAGGTGGAAGCAGAGTTGGCAGAGAGACCGACGGTGAGTAAGAATGCTCCGAATGGGGGGGAGGGGTTGGGTGTGAGGAAAGCGGGGAGGGATGTTTTTTGAGCGAGCCAGTTCAAGTGAGTTTGAGCGAAGCGAAAACGAACGAAGAACTGCGCGAGCGAAAACATAACGGAGTCTATACAACCAACTGGTTACCTTATAGAACTGCGCGAGCGAAAACATGACGGAGTTTATACACATTAATGTAGGATCTTCAATCTAGCATGCCCCTGTGTCCTACAACCCTCTGTATGCCCACCTAACCTCCTACTGCATGCCCTTAGATTAATATGATTGATGACTTGATGACATGCCCTTGTAACAACCTCCTGATCCAGCCTTACAACTGACAGTGTCTCCTGTCTCTAAAGAGTTGCGCAAGTGAAAGTAGCACGAGTTATACTGTATGTCTTGTATCCTACAACCCACTGTATCACCTTAAGACAGCAGCCTACTGTATGACTTCCGTCTGACCACTAATGATATATATGAAATGATGATTGGATGATACGCCCTTTATTATAGCGACCTACTGTATACCCTTCAGTCCATCTGATGACCTTCTGTAGCCCACCTTAATTATATGGCCCACTGACAGGCTGTGTGGTGCTCTGTCTTAAGCTCAAGACTGAGGCGTAGAACTAACCATCAGCCCAAGGGAAGACCTTCAGCCAAATATCTGTTACTCGGGATGTATAATTACGATTTGATGACCTGATGACCTGTTTAGCACAAGAATGGCCTTGCTAACTGATTGTATTCTGCTGTGCAGCTTCCTGGGAGAGCCTATGGCCTATTATTTATTCTTCTACGCAACCTATTTATTCACACGTGTATTGGCTGACATGACTGTGTGCTCTGTCTACTGCCTCTCCAATGGTGTTATGAACGAGGACTTTGGTTTAGGGGCAAGTGCCAAGGCTCTAATGGGGCTCCTTTTTAGAGTCATGTGGAAACGTCCCTTGAGGCTTGACAGGGAGGTGACAGGTCAAAGACGGTACATGTGAAAAGATGATTTCCTGACCAAAGCTCTTGTAACTTGAGCGAGCCAGTTCAAGTGAGTTTGAGCGAAGCGAAAACGAACGAAGAACTGCGCGAGCGAAAGTTGAACGTTCTGCATACAGATAACTGTATGACCTTCGTTTTATCAACCAACTGGTTACTCATTATAACAACTGTATGCCTTTCAACCTAACTCTTACTGGTTGTCCTTGGACTGACAACTACTGCATGACCTTTAGATTAATATGATTGATGACTTGATGATATGCCCTGAGTTGACCACTGTGCCTATAATCTGCATGACCTCTACCTACGGTAGTTGCTAATGATATATGAATTGATGACTAGATGATACCTTCTATCTTATAATACACTATATGTTCTTCAGCTGATAGCCTGCTGTATGCCTTTAGCAATATACAGGCTAACCTTAGCTTAATGATTTGATGACTTGATGACCTTAGCCCAACATCATACTGGTTATCTTCACTCTATACTGACTCACAGCTGTCTCTGCTACTTGTAGGTGAAGGTTGGACAGGGTAGAATGCCCTTACCATTTATGACCTTCAGACCAAAATAAAAATAGAATATTGATGACTGATGACCTTTGTAGTCAACCTTACTATGCCCTCACTGATAGGCTATGTGGTGCTCTGTCTTAAGACTGAGGTGTACAAGCCAAGGGACGACCTTCAGCCAAACACTTGTTACCCAGGCGATTCTGATGGCACATAGACAAACATTATTTTCTTGAATAAATATCCGCTTGCATCTTAGAGTAGCTAAGACTGAAGCTCATGGAATGGGCTGTGTTAAGGCGGCCAAGAGTTCTGATGGGCTCGTTTTAAGAGTCGCACGATTTCCTAACCAACCAAAGCTCATATAAATATTCCGAGAGGTAGCTCTTGCAGGTACTAATTCTGTTTCAGCTGGCCCTTCAGACAGTCTCAAATTACAGAAAGCTCTAACATAAGAGCTACGTATATGCTGCTGTGTTTAAAGTCTTACCAAAGGACTTTGCTCAACACTCCTGTCCAAAGATGACTCCATGAAAAAAAGCAGTATAATAAACTGTCGCATCTCTTCAGTATGCCAGTCCACAACTCCATACAATCTGTTCTTGGGCAGGTTTTTTTTTTTTTTTTTTTTTTTTTTTTTTTTTTTTTTTTTTTTCACCTCTAAGACCATGTAACGAAACAATTACCTACCATACAACACACTGAACTGGCATACTCCACCGAGTCTACAAATCTCTGCCACTCACTCCACAACAGTCGTACAGTGTTTTTCATTTTTTTTCATCATTTTTTTCCATTTTTCCTTCTATACAATATTAACAATGCTTCCCACCCAATCAACCCTCCCGGACCGCATCCAGAAAGCTCTCCTTGCTCATCTGAGACGCCATCTCGTCTCTCTTCTTAGCTCCCAGTACACTCTCATCCACCGCTTTAGCTCCAGTCTGAGCAGCGAGAATCGCGTTGAACATACGAATAGCTCCTCTCTGAGCCACCTTTTTGAGCTTCTTTTCATTGGCCAGAATCTCCTTGGCCCTCTCAGGCTGGTCCAGAGGAACCAGGTTCTTGACTCGGTCCTTCTCGGCAGCCTTTCGCTTCTCAAGCTTGATGAGTCGTCGAGCCTTGGCTTCCAGTTTCTGGTCCTCCAGCTCCTTGGCACTCTTTGTAGATCTGATCAGAATGGGGTTTTCCTTGGCGTGGGCTTTGATATTCGAGCCGAGAATGGCAGAGAAGGCCTTTCCGAAAGCCTCGTCTTTTTTCGCTTTTTTGGCCTTGTGTAGCGCACTGGCGTCCATTTCGGCGTCGGAATCGGACTCAGACAGGTCAAATTCATCTCCCATCATGTCGTCTGTGTCTTCACTGTCTGAAAAGGAGTCCGAGTTGTCGTCATCTCCTCCCTCGAGGTCTTCCATATCTTCCTCGTCATTTTCCACGGGTTTTGAAGTCTTCTTTGTGTCCTGAGGCTTGGCAGAGCCCTTCTTCTCAACACTGATGGTCACTTTGCCCTTGGATCCACTTTTCGAAGCCATGTTGGAGTGTGTGGTGAAATTGAAATTTGCTGCATGGATTTTTTTTGGTGGTGTGCTTGCGACATGCAGAGGGAAAGTTTATGCACCCCTTATGAGTAAATGACGACGGGGAATGAGAGCAGCATTAAAAATAGGAAAGGATGTGTGTGAAATAGGGAGTTGAGGATATCAAAATGAAGCCCTAGATCTGGGGAATATGGTTATGTGGTTGGTTTTTTGGTAGTGATTGTGCTGGTTGAGCTATGGGTAAAAATGTTTTTGAGTCGTGTAAATTCAAAAATTGAAAGAGTCCTCTGAGTGTGGTGTATTTAATGTCACGTGAGTGTGTTACTGTGGTATTTCCATCTCTCTACATCCACTCAGTACCTCCTCAGTGTACACATTTGTTAGCAAACTTACACCCCTTTAAGCTTGCCAAAATCAGCAATTAAATCGCTTCGTCAGGTTTCCCTTAAATCGATTTAAGGAAGCAGCCAATCAGAGATGGGGAACTTTGTCTGGTTAAATCTATTTAGCTGTTGCTGAGAGCTACAATAATGATACAGAGATTTTCATTAGACAAAAGTGTTTATATCGAGTGTTCTGATCACGTGACAGCTTTCTAGAGCTCTGGGGCTCCATTTGCGGGCTGTAGGGGTGATATTAAGCTGAAAAATCACTGGAATGACTGTAATTCGGTTGATATAGCTCATGGAGAGATGTGGATAAGATAATAGGAATCCTGACGAAGTGGGGAACATTCTGATACCAATAACTCACAAAATGTTCATACAATTATACCACTTTTCTGGCGGTCATTGTTAAAGTTCAATTTGTCAAGTAATTCTTCAATTGAAGCTAACTAAAAGTGGAACAAGGTCAAAAAAACACAAAAAAAATTGATATCAAATCGAATAAAATTGCAAGAAATATATAAAGGTCAGTTTCGTATAAATAATCACCACATACAAGTATTACATATTCCACCATGTCCCATCAAATTCAGACACTTCTTTGGCGTATTTTTCAATAATCAACAATCATCAAACATACAGACATGTCATTATGCACGATAACTGGACAGGACATAGAACAAGCACCTCATCAATAATTTCAGTCTGAATCACGTGACAGTGGACTAAACAGGTGTTTTAATGCTCAAAAATGACTTCCTCTATTTATATAATTACTCCCTTCCATTCTTCTTGACCATGTAGTTCTCATATGACTGTTATACAACACACTCAAGCCCATCAATTCGGCTTAATTTTTATCATAATGACACCAAACCAGTGTCATATTCTTCCCCCATCCTGCAAATACCCACTCACCAACTATCAGCTCTTCATTTATTTTATTTCATTTACCACCAAATTTCCATTATTTATTTTGGTTTATTTTGTTTACATTTAAAGTTCCACTTGTTATGCTGTGTCCCTTTATGTGGGCGTTACCCTGGCAACCGCCCACAACACACGAACCTTATCTTTCCACTCCACCATCACCACTCTTCATACTCCACACCCCATGGACAACGTGCTACAGCCCTCCAAGGCCTCCAATTCGGGTATCCCCCGGTTCGTCTCGAAAGGGGCTACAAAACCCGACTTGAAAAACGCCGAAAACTTGCCTCTGGGCTCCAAACGACCCGCTTCAATTCCGCTCAGAAACAGAGATGATACTATTTACGCCAGAAGAACGGGAATTTCAGCGCCTGCACCCCCCACACCGTCTCATACGGCCCCCGCACAGATCAGAAGCAAAATGGGCGGTTCCAAAAGCTCTTCTGAAGACGATTACACATCAGTCATGGTGAAGGAAATGTGGGTGAGATTGGGGGAAAAGGACAAGGAGCTGGAACAGAAGCGCCAGGAGTTCCAGGACAATGCCAACAAACACATGCAGGCTTTGAACGAGCTCAATCGCATGTGTTTTGAGAAACAAAAGGTGGAGGATGATTGTGAGATGCTGAGAAGAAAGGTGGACAGTCTAAGGAGGGAAAACGAACATCAACAGCAGGAGATTGGTGAAGGTGCCAAGAGGATCAAGGAGTTGAGTGAAGGAGCTGACGATTTGATGTCGCTCTGGGAAACTAGTGTCAAGGATATGGATAGAGAAAAGGCAGAGAGGGAGGAGAAAGTGGGGGAGCTAGAAATGAGGCTCAAGGAGAAGGAGGGGGTGATAGAGGACATGAGCAAGCTGCTTGATGACCTGAAACACGATCTGGAATCGAAAGAGCAACTTTTGAACTCGTTGAGGAACGAAAAACTCGATTTACAACGCGAAGTCGACCTCCAGCTTTCGCAATTCCGTGCTCAGGAGAAAGAGCGCGCCGAGACGGTCTCGGAGACTCATCGCAAGTCCATCTCCGAGCTGAATAAGCGCCATGACGAGTCAAAACAGAAAATGGAGGAGGTGTTGCAGTCCAGGAAACGCGACTTTGAGCAGATTTCGGCGGAATTGAGCGCGAAATCACGTGAGTGTCACGTGTACGAGCAGGAAAACCACGTGCTCAAGTCCCAGATCCATGATCTTGGAGTTTCGTCCAACCAGGCCACTTCTCTAACTGCCGTACTTCAGTCTCAGATTGATAAACTGCAACATCAGAATGAGTCGCAGTATGGCACCATGGAGGAAATGAAGCAGGCTGTCCTACAAGCCAATCAGGAGAGAGATGAGGCTTGTAGGAGGCTTCTTTATGAAGAAACCAAGAGGAGAAAGCTTCATAACGAGATCCAAGAGCTGCGAGGCAACATTCGGGTCATTTCTCGAGTGCGACCGGTGCTGGAACACGAATCTGGAGTGTCTGTGAGCATGGATTTTCCCGATGAAGAGAATATTTCCATTTCCACGCCTCAAATCGACTCCATTACAGGTGCTATGGGTTCCAAGACTCAGTCGTTCAAGTTTGACCGAGTGTTTGGACCGTCAGCTTCGAATTCAGATGTCTTTAGTGAAGTCTCTCAGCTCATTCAGTCTGCTCTAGATGGTTTCAACGTGTGTATTTTTGCATACGGTCAGACTGGATCAGGTAAGACTCACACTATGAGTGGATCAGGGGGAGTTATTCCTGAGACGCTGAATTTGATTTTCGACCAAACCACTTCTCTCAAAGATAAAGGCTGGGAGTATGAAGTTTGTGGCCAGTTTATTGAGATTTACAACGAGAATCTGAACGATTTACTTGGAAGTGCGAGTGATATGGACGCGAAAAAGCTGGAAATCAGACACGATGTCAAGAGCGAAAAGACGAGTGTGGTGGGAATTGAACCGGTGGTGTTGCAGGATATTGACTATGTCAATAGGTTGTTACGGAAGAGTGATAAGAACAGAATGGTGGCAGCCACTAAAGCTAATGAACGGTCGTCAAGGTCACATTCTGTGTTTATCGTCTCATTAAAGGGAGTGAATCACGTGACAGGAGAGTCATGTGATGGAAGGCTGAATCTCATTGATTTAGCTGGTTCTGAACGTCTAAACCACTCTGGAGCTACTGGAGACCGACTACGTGAGACGCAGAATATCAACAAGTCGTTATCTTGTCTTGGTGACGTTATTCATGCACTAGGAAGTGCCAAAGAAGGCTCTCATATCCCGTATCGCAACTCCAAACTCACCTATCTCCTGCAATATTCACTAGGCGGTAATTCCAAAACACTCATGTTGGTCAATGTCTCCCCTATGCAAGCACATGCGTCAGAAACGGTCAATTCGCTGAGGTTTGCCACAAAGGTGAATAATACACATATTGGCCGGGCCAAGAGGAATTAACGGAGTACTATATATTTAACAAACAATTTAATGATAAAATCGAGGTGTAGCTCTATATACGTAGTGAGATAGATGTGCTAAGCAGAAGCATGTGGAGATTGTGGTTTTAAATAGTTGTGTTATAGAAGGAACTGGGTTATAGAGTGTTTTCTGGCACAGAAGTAAGACTATGGTGTATCTATACAAGTAGACTATAGACATAGAACTCAGGTTTCAGTTATTACAAAGGATGAGCTCTGTAGGTCTCCCTGACTTTTGGTATTGCCTCATTGGGCAACCCTAACCCTGATTTTACACAGAAAGAGCTCCTGCCAATCTGACTTTGTTTGTGTAACCCCCACCCCCCCACCCACGCACAAACGGTGATCTAGTGACAAACTGACAAAAGAGCCAGCCATGATTGAAACCTCGGGTGTTTGTGCTTGGGTGTGGTGAGGTGGAGGTGGGAGGAAGGTGTTTTAGAGTGGCAGTTTTAAGGTGTCAAGGAAATGGAGTGAAGCCTTCTATACTTCTAATAGCTTTAACTGAAAGCGTAGGTAACAGATGATAGGTATTTGAGGAAGTCTTAGTCTGTGTATATCTTCAGCTTGAGGAATGGTGGACAAAGGTCTACATATTAGAGATCAAAGTGCTATACAGTAACCCTGGCTTCAGGAACTGAGTGAGGGAGTGTCTTTACAGATGTATGATGGTAACCAACTTTGACTGAGAGACAACGAGTGAACAGTGTAGAAACAGCACAACGGTTGCAACTACAGAATACAACAATTGGTACACACTAACGAATGCCGAGATTGGAATATCATTCATATTTCCGTCTTGCTGTACTCTGCCTTCTACTTTCTGATCAGTCAACTCCCAAGGACGAGTCATGTCCCAATAACAGGTCTGAGAACACCCTAATTCACAAGGGTAGAAGAAGCAAGCGCTCCACATCCTGATCCATACTGACCTTGAGATAAGTTATCTGTGAATGGTGCTGAAATACGACAAATGGCAATAAAACGCGTATAAGCAGAGGGATTATCTATTGCTGATTCTGTAGCTGTCTCTACAGTCCACCGAGTAGCGAAGTAGTATTCAGTAACTCCAGTAGCTGTCATACTGTCTCTAGAGTAGCTATCCTACCATACCACCATACCTACATTATACCCAATAGCTTCTCAAACACCTAACTGAACAGGGCACTGAGTAGTTTGTAGCTCTACAATATCTAATAGCTGTTGCAGCAGCTGTCTAAGGAATAGCCTACTGATCAGCTCATCTTACAGTCACAGCTCCTGAAGTACACTCAGTAACTCTCTACTTGTATAGTCTACTGAGTACACAACGCAAGTCACTGACCATTATAACTGAGTAGCTGCCTACAATATCCAGTAATTGTGTGTACAGTATGCTGAGTAGCCCTACAACCTGTTTACAGTCTACTGAGTAACTGTACTTGCATACAGTACAACCTACAGCACACTCAGTGGCAGCTTCTCCAGTCTCATGAGTCACTACTGTACATACTGTTGAAGCAGTCAACCAAGTCATAGTCTACAGTATCAGAGTAGCTATCTCCATACAGCCCAGCAGCCTACTGAACAGCACACCGAAGAGACATCCCTACAGCCTACTGAGCAACCAACTTAATACTATACATTATCCTATTCCTTTTATATCCTCCCTGGTTCATACGAACTATCATACCACCCAGAGCACACTGGAGCGAAGCGACAGTGTGCGCCTCTTGTTCGCTGCAGTGTACACCATGTCACAGTAAAAAAATGCACACTGTCGCTTCGCTCCAGTGTGTTTCGCTCCAGTGTGGTTCACCTCCTTTCGCTCGCACTTCGTGCTCGCTTCAGTCGGTGCCTAGTTCTCCCTGTCATGCTCTCTCACCAAATCCAACAACTCCTGCAACTGCGCATCCGTTCTCTTCTTTGCCAAGCTCGGAATCAACGTCTTGGCCTCCTCAGCTCCATCACACGACAAAGTTCCCAACTGCGCAATCTCAAACGGATGCAAGTCCGCGTTATCCGGATGACGCAGAATCTGAGCCACAGCAGCCACCTTTTGCTGTTCTCGGAACCGCGAGAAAATGTTCATGTACTCTCGAGTCTTTCGAAGCACATCATTGGCGTTGATTTCCTCCTCGTCGTCAAGAGTATCGTCCTCGGTGTTTTCAATACCAAGCGCGTCGTTCTTGCGCTTCTTGAGAGTATGGTTGATGAGCGATCGGGCTTCAGAGGTGGAAAGAGCAGTCAGGGCAGTCTCAAAACCGTCATGAGTGTACTGAACAACGTCAAACTCAGGTCCGAGCTTCAGCTGGGCGGCATCTTCGTCCTGAACGGCGTTGACGGTGGTGGGCTTACGTCGCTGCTGCTGAACGGTACTGGTCGAGATGTTCATGGTGGTGTGAAAAGTTGTGATGTGGTGATGTTTCATGGAGGTTGGACAACTTAGGGTTGGGGTTGGGAGTACTGAAACTCTAACACTTTTCCAAAGCACGTAGTGCTGGGAAAGTGTTTGGCGTTTATTAGCTGCAATAAAATAGCTCAAAATGAAGTAATGACACACCGTGTTTATCGTGATTTATCACTATTTCTGGATTTTTTTTGGATTCTGTGACACTCGATTTACTACGGGAACACGCATTTCTGTGCTGGAGTGTGCTTATGAGGATTTTTGTGAGGTCAGATTAGAGTAAGAGGGATATTAGTGGTGCCGTTCGAAAGCCGAAGATGCGAGGAGTATTTTGGTACAGCAATTATTGGGATTGGATGGGTGTAGCGTGAGTTACGTGCAACATACTACAGACGTAAGGTTACTTGGAATGATGCAAGTAAAGGTAAACTTTAGATGGGGTTTTGTTGATAAGTGCACGCTAAAAAATTGTATCGATCCTCCAGCATGAACTAGACTTAATTGGAGAATGAGGGTAGTACAGTTATGTTCATGAGAGTCAGGGCTATCAGTTTGTTATTTTGGAAGTATGAAATATTACCAAATGGTTGAACTGGAAGAGTCAAATATGATACACCGCATTAGAGGCGTCTGTATACAGACCTTCAACTGAATATGGACAGTTATTCTTTTAATGATAATGTAGATAAAAGTACGAGGAGTCAACAAGAGCTTGTGCCATGTTTTTAACACGCATCTAGACAGAGATAAATGGGGTTTAGTAATAGAGAGGTCATGATAGCTTATTACCCTTAATGTATAGGTATATTAGGTCAGAATACAATGTTTCTGGTACTAAACGAACCGTTGACAACGTACGATTCTAATGGTCAACTCTATAATCGCTTAGTGTCAATATTCAACGAGATATACGGCAAAAACGATATCAACTTCAAGCAACGGCAGCAAGAGTACAAAAGTTCAAAACGCTTAGCAAATGCTGGAATCTACAGCAGGAGATTCTAAGGAATCGAGCCATACCAATTTCAAAAATTGACATTTCTGACATACTCTTAACCTGTCAAAATCCTAAAAGGGTCACCCAAAAGTTTAAAAAAGTTAGTGCAGCAACGCAAGTAAACACAAAACAAATGGCACCATTGTGTTCATCGAGAAACGAGAATCACTTCTATACCAATTATTTTGTGTTTTAATTTTTGCACATCTTCAACCCATCCTAACATACCCAGGAAGAATGGCAGAGGTTTCCGCTTTTAAGGTATTGTTATTATAAGCTATGGGAGCATTGGGTAATTTTTTGGTTAAGATTGGGTGTATTTCAAGTAATATCCAAAGTAGTTCGTCGCTTGAAATACACCCAATCTTAACCAAAAAATTCCCCGGTGTTCCTATAGCTTAAATAAACAATACTTTAAAAGCGCAAATCTCTGCCATCAATCCTGGGTATGTTGGAGGGGGTTAAAGATTTGAAAAAATGAAACACAAAGTAATTGATATAGAAGTGATCGTCTTTTCCCAAAAGACACAATGGTGCCGTTTATTTTGTGTTCACTTGCGTTTCTGCACGATTTTTTTTAGGTTTCGAGGGTCCTAAACTAGGAATTTTGGACATGTTGAGATATTGGTATAGGGGTATTCTTTGATGTCGTGTGATACCGAATATGGTGCTTGTTAAGCTTTCTCGCGAGTATTGCTGTTGCTGTCGTCGTTTGAACTTGTTTGTGTCATATCTCGTCGGGTAGACATGTTACGGGCTTCTAGAGTTGATCATTAGATTCATTCACCTTAGACGATTCGGATGGTACTACTTGGTTTGTATTTGGGCATCTTTTACATACGCAATTGTGTGGTTAGTTATGGTATCTCTCTTGTACTAAAGCCTACATAACTCACTCTAAATGTAACCTACGAAAAATCCACCAACACAATTTTAATCCTCCAGCATCAATGAACGATACGTGAAAGTCTTAGACCTTTCGTATTCTTTCTGGTTATTTGAGAATTGTTTGAAAATTAGTACAGTATTTTCGCAAGTCGTTGGTTGACAAACACAAATGTACATGCTCTACGAGGACATACTGAATTGCACCTTCATTTTTCACTATAAAAGAGCGTTTTCCACATAATTCACTATCAATTCATCCTTTGATCTACTCCTGTTACAATTATTTTGAGCTGGGATCTTGTAAGACAGAAATAAACTGTCCAAGTGGACTTCAAAAATTCATTTAAACAGCATAGAAAGTCTGGAATGGCTATTTATTTGGAAAATACTGACGAAAGACTACACTTCCAATTGATACAGCAGCTCAATGGACAAAATACCTCCAACTCCGAGCTCCCCGATCGCTGAATTCATTATTGGGGTTTACCGAACCGAGGGAGATATTCTGAACAAAATAAAACAAATGAGATTATAGAGGGAGACGAGGGAGGAAAACCTGAACAGGTGGCTTACTTATATGATTCCTGTAGAGTAAGATATATTAGTTTTAGAAACGGCAAATTCTGGAATGGAAAGAGTTATACTCTTCAGATATGAACTGAATCAACAAAAAAAAAGTTGTACGAGAGTCTAACCTGTCCATAAATGTCTAATCTTTTTGTTGTTTGTCACTCCGAATTATTTTTATTTTATTTGATTTTTCTGATTTTTCTGAAAAATTCAAAAAATTCAAAACAATTAAAATAAATTATAACTCGCTTCTACGTTATCCTACAGAGCTGTAGATATTTTAACATGTGTAGATAGATCTAATACACATATTAAAGACATATTTACGCATATACATGTTATGTCCATGATATCCCATCGACTTTCGTTGATTTCCATTTGGCCATCTCGCAGAAACCAGCACAAAACATCCTCCAACTCCTCAAAAGTCTTCAGCACTTTACATCTACCTCTTCTACATCCATCTAAAGCCAATACAACCCATTTTCCCCTACAAACATCACACTGCGCTAATCCGATTTATTCTGATTTAATTCAAAAATTGTTGAATAATATTGATCAGAACATGATTTTATTGGTATCATTCGAACCGTCTGGTGTGTGGCATTCCAATTAGCAACTCTAGAAGCCTGTTGGATGGGTTCTCGATGAGATATAACGCAATCAAGTAAAAACGACGCCAACAACAGAAATATGAACCAAAACATTTCGCGACCACATATCAGGCATCATACAACATCTAGTCAGCCCGATAACAGTAAATGTGTTTTGTTACTTAATAACTTCTCTCCAAAACTCAGATTGTAGCGTTTTGGTACCGGTATTAACTCTTATTGCAGGTATAGTGACCGTAAACAACTTGTTTTATATCACAATGATCGCCTTGACTCTGGAATTCTAACCATGTCAGTATTTATCCAAAAAGACACTTTCTAAATGAGCTATAGCTTCTCTCATAAATACTTATAATTAAGTTTTCAGAAAGTGCCCCTTTTGATTCTTATCAAAACCTAAAAAGTAGAATAATTCATGAGCGCCCTGTATCGTACTTTGAAGGGTGTGCCAGTGCACACAGAGGTGTCTTAACCATCGTTTTGCAAAGATCATTACAGTACGAGAAAACGCAACTTCTGATTTTGAAATCCTCTCAAATCAGTACTGGAAGGACTATGGCCGTTTTTCAAAAACACGCTGGCTACAAACATGAAAGAGACAGCTCAAGGGTTTGTCACTTTTGATATGCCTGGAACTACTCTTCAAGTGATAGTACGATAGATCTGATTGTTTTTGGACAATTGTATGATTTCCCTGAACCTGTGAATATTGCTATAAAGACTGTCAAAGAAACAACTCTTGATAATTTCAAGCTGTAATGTCATGGACTAAGTGCTTTGAAGCAAACAACGAAGATCTGAGAGACTACTCCTCTAATCATATCAACACACTCATGTCCGGGGTGGAAGATTTCCACGCCAAAATCAGCCACTTGGATAAACACCAGCTGGTGTCTTTACACGCCGAAAACTTACACAATTAATAATACCTCTTTATTAAACGCCAATCCCTATAAATAATTCAAAACAATTACAACATCAAAATCCTCCTTATTCCGGAATATACACCCGGTTCATGTTGGCAATCTCGCGACAGAGAATATGCCAATCGACTTCTCGTAGCCAGCCTTCGCCCTGGTCCCGGTGCCGCTCCTCCCACTTGACCAGCTCGTACATGAGCCGCAGGTTGGGCTGGATGATGACATTGAGCCGCCGCACACGCACAAACAGGTACGCTCGGGGCAGACCCACACCCAGCCGCTTCATGACCTCGGCAATGCACACAGTAGCAGAACGGGAAACACCCACACGGCAATGCACCAGCGTCATCTCGCCCAGCCGGTATCCCTCGTCCAGGAAATCCAGGCACTGCGCCAACGAGTCGGTGATCTCGTCAATACCGTCGTCCTGGATGTTGGACACGTACAGCACCCGAGATAGGTGCTTACGGGCCTCCCGCCGCTCCTGAGTCTGCCGCACCAGCTTGACAAGGTCAGGATCGTGCGCGACCTTGCGGGCCTCCTCCTCGAGGTCAATCTCCTCGTCCTCGTCGGCATCCTCGGCCATGGCCCAGGGCACAGGCTCACCCACGGACAAGATCCGCTTGATGCCGAGTTTCTGGATCAGCCCGTGGTTGGAGGCGTGATCCAGCGAGCCCAGGTACAAGTGCGGCAGGATACGCGACGGAACAGAGCCGTCAAAGTGGCTGAACCACGCGTCCTCCCGCCGCACCGCAGGGCTCTCGTCCTCATCCGACAGGAACATGAGGTTGGGGGGCATGCCCGTGTACTCTGCTCCAGACGACAGCTTTTCGTTGAGAGCAGGCGAGTACTTGTGCAGCGCCGTCTGCAGCGCGGAAGCAACCGTCACGTCAATGGGGAAACAGAAAAACGGCCGCTTGTACTGGACATGCAGGTCCAGCCACGCCTGGGGCGCTCTGCATCCTGTGGAGTACATCAGGAAGATGAGCGCCAGCAACGACGTCTCGGTGTATCCGTCGTTGCAAAACACCAGCGAGGCGGCCGGCTTGCCGCCGTACGTGCACTTTGACCGCAGGTAGATCAGCTTGCACACGTTTATGATGGAATAAACGTTTTCCGCAGTGAGAGCCTGCAGCGGAATGGAACCGGACGAGGGGAAACCGAGCTGGAGAGGGGACAGCCGTCGAGAAGGGTCCAAAATGCACGCCTCAGCTTCCCGAATGTACTGGTCCAATACTGCAAGGGGCACCAGTCGGGCGTTTTCCTGGCAGTCAATGATGGTCACCCAGTTGGCGGGCGCCTTGACTGCAGCAGCATCAATGTCGCCGTGATGCTTGTTGGCCTGCTTGGCCTGCTTGGCAGCCGACAGCGACGCCGTGTACGCGTCAAAGTCGGTCGTGTTGCCCAGCCACACGTCGCAGGCAATCGGCGTGGCGGTCGACATCATGGAGATCTCGACACGCTCGTGGAACAGCAGGTTTGCGTCCCAGTTCTTGAGCCGCTGCTCGTCAATCTCGTCGGGCGACAGATTGTGCGACATGGTGACCGTGTGGGGCGCCTCCTGCTCCAGCTGCGTGATGGAGTCCGTGAACACGTAGGTCCGGTACACCTGGTGCAGCTTGTCGTTTTCGGCGGCAAAACGACGCTGGGCTCCTGAACAGAGCTCTGCCAGACGCAGCAGCCGTGGCGTGAGGCCCTCCGCCGAGTCGTACAGCACAATGTCCGAGATGACGGCCCACTTGGCGACCTGGATCTGGAATTTCCGCAGCGAAATGCCCTCCGGCGCGTCCAGGAACTTGAACTTGTCCTGGAACGTCTCTGTTTCGGCGTCGCCCTCCAGAAAGTCTTCCAGGAAGATGGTGCCGATGATGGACCCCGAGTGGGCGGCTTCTCGGAGCGCCTCGCCCTTCATGGCGTGTCCAAACCCGTTGTACTGGACGGGGGTGTTGGACGCGACCTGCCGCCGGTTGGCCTTGACGATAATCAGGCCACGCACCTCGCTGGGCACGTCTTTGTGCGACGGCAGCGGCGTCGAAGCTCCCGGTTGCTGCGACACGGGAAACGACGAGTTGTTGGGGATGAACTCCGTCGTGAACTCCTTGTTGACCCTTCGGTTAGGGTGCAGAAACGTCCGCTGGTTGACATTTGCAGGGTGCAGGCCGTGCAGCCAGGGGAACATTTTGTCGACGCGAGGGAGCCGCGTGGAGTAGTGGAAGTCGATGGCGTCGACGAGCGTCTTTGTGTCGATTCCAATCACTGGCGGCGAGTGGGTCAGAATCGACCAGTTGGCCGAATCCAGCAGCGCGGACTTGCGCAGTGGTGGCGACGGCATGGACAGCACTGCGTCTGCGACGGCAGGCGTGGGAGGGGCTGTTTGTGTCGTTTGTGTCTGTGGTGCCACTGACTGTGCAGACAACAAGTCCTCCGTCACGTCCATTTCGCCGTCGCAATTCACCTCCTTGAACGGCGGCGTAGGAGGTGAGTTGGGGCACACAGACGAAGGAGAGGCTGCTCGTGAGGACGCCGTTTTGTCCTCATTACACGCCGCCAGTGTTGAGACGTTTTGTGGTGGCGACGGTGGCAGCGAGGGGCCGTTGGCGAGAGGGATAGAGAGGGACATGGAGTTGAAGCCGTTCCTTATAAGTTATTGTTGTGTGTTTGTGTTGTTTGAAAAAGTGGGTCGCGATAGGAGTGCACAGAACAAGGTTAGGAGGAGAGAAAGCAGTACAGGACGAGATAGCGCAAGTGGAGAGTGTCAAGGTGAGACAGGAGTGGGGTAGGGGGGTGAGTGATAGTCACGTGACATGATAATACTATACAAGATGGGTGCCAAAAACACAATACTCAACTCCTTCCCCAGCTCTACACTCCTATCTCCATACATTGCATTGCCTCAGAACAGTACATCATGTACCCCGTAAATGAGCTTGGGGACGGCAGGGTAACATAACTCAAAGCCGTGCGATATTGGAATGCGGTGGTGGGGCTGCAAAACGGACGGTAGAGGTCTGGTATTCAATATTCGGGTTCTATGCGGCTCTGGCACTCTCATACACTTGTCAGAATTCCGCTAGCACGAAAACTGCGACCACAAACAGGGTGTGAAATTTGCAATCTCACATAAACTTTGACCCACGATTATCTTAGCTTTTTGGGTTGGCGTGTTTGAAAATGACGGGATTTTGCAGGGTCAACAACAGGGTGAAAGGAGATTGTTGGAAAATAATATTAGTTTGTCAGGTGTCTTCAAAGTGCGGGGTGTCTATTGTGTTTTTTTTAGGCTGATTTTCCATCCACTTCACAACACAGGCGGTTCATAACTTGCTATAACTGTCATGGTTACATGGTTACATGATCGACAAAGACAAGCAAGTGTTCACCAGGACAGGTGCGTTTATAATATAAGCAGGTACCCAACTACAAGTAGGGTATAGGCTGTGGAGCAGTGTGGGGAGTGCTAAGAGGTGTTTATATAGAGGTGTATTTGTTTGTATTTGTTTATTGGCTATGTTTTGAGCCGCCTGTTTCACTCTCCGTATCACTCCACAACTCTATGTTATCAGGGTATCAGGTTTCACTTTACGAGTCGCCGAGAAATAACCATGGTTAAACGTAATTAAATAAATAATTACCGTAAAAACAATTAAAAATGATTAAAAATTCAAATAAAATCGGAAAAATCAAAAACAAACAGCAACCCGCTTCCAGCTCTCTCCCACCCACATCCACGGCACGCCAAACACGACTCCCGATAACCCCGCCTTTGTCATGCACCAAAACGAACACGGACCTCGAAACACGGGTATGCCTTGCTCCAGATGTCCACTCCAAAGTCGGTTGCATAAGCCGAGGTTAATAAACATCTTGCAACCGCAAAAGTTACAGTCGTATGTAACGGTTGTAATTCAAGATACCTGTGCTTGTGTTCATATACTAACAGTGCCAGTGCCTCGTACGGCTATGATAACACTCCGCTATGATTGGCAGCAATGACAGTGTGGAGTGTGAAGTGTGGAGAGACATGGCATGACTATACAAGGACAGGCCATAAAGAGAGCCCTAGATAAATGAGCAAAAGAGGAAGAAAAATCACGAAAATTGTGTCATCCTCACACGCGCTTGGTGTATATCACCCATTTTATTCCCGTTTAATCCCGTTTTTCTACAAATTGCCAGCATTTTTTCGGCTCCCAGTTTGTTAGCCGATTGCTTGGGCTTGGGGTGCTCCGCCTGAACGACCTGCATATCTGCATGCTGCAGCATGACGGGTTTAACTCGGACACGGTAATTTCCCGGTATCGGAGCCGGTCTTAAGCTGCTGTAAAGAAAAGGCTGTAAAGAAAGAGGTGAAAAAAGGGCTGAAAAAAAAAGAGCAAAACCTGGCTGATGAAAAAACCATATCCCTCTCAACCCTCAACCTCTGGCCCTGTCTCAGCTATAACTGTAGGTGCGAGCGATCTAAGTGAACGTTACAAGAGGTATGCGCATAACTCCGGGCACAAAAGTGCCCGTACATGCTGTTTACATGCTGTTCACTGAATACCATTCCACACAGTTCCACGACACGGTTCGGAGGGTCCACATTTAAGTTTATCACGTCCCATGGGGAGTAAACTTACCCTGTGTTGGGCGCTCAACAATGCAGCTGTGAATGATATGAGGGATATTGCTGTGGAGTGAGCAGAGATTATCACGTGTAGCAAGTTTGAGAGCAATATGGCACGAGTCACGTGACCCAATATTACATGTCACGTGAGTTATAGCCTACACCGTACTCTTCTCCCCACTCTTAGTCCAGACGGATAGGCTTTCACGTTATCTCTGCCACGTCCTTAAATGCAGGAGAGGATTGGTTGCAACAAGGTTCGATAGAGGGGTTTAGCAAGGAGGGGATTTTGAGGTGATCTAGGGTAGCTAGAGAGATTCTGAGTAGTGTATTAGAATCAGCACGTCGAGTAGATCTAATATCCAGGTCCCCATGTCTGTAGCTCCCCTGTAGCCCCCCTGACACACCCCTAAACATCACCCACTACACTCATGCAGTCTGTCATCCCACTCAAACCTTATCATTCTCCGGAGTATATAGTCTCTCTCCCACCCTAACATTTGTCACCACCCAAACATCGACTTCTGTTAAGACCTCCGTTTTAGCAGACCTCTCGCTCACAAACTGTTTGCCAATCTTCTCGGTTCCGCACACCACCCTTTCCAAAGCTCTCGTTCTTCTCCTTCTTCCGGTTCGGGTGAGATAATAATAGTGTACTAATTCACTTGTGCCACAAACAACTAAATCAACTACCTCTTTTTCAACTATCAACATGTCCCCTTCTGCTGATACCATTGCTGGAAACCCCGGCCCCGTCAAGTCTGGCCTGACCACCGTCCACGTCGAGACTGACCGAACCTCCATCAAGGATGGCTCTCTGTACTCCACCTACACCTACGACAACGCCACTGTCAACAAGACCGCTGACGGTAAGTACGAGGTCACCCCCACCTCTACCGACTACGAGTTCAAGGTCGACCTGACTGTCCCCAAGACTGGTCTGATGCTTGTTGGTCTCGGAGGAAACAACGGTACTACTCTTACTGCCGCTGTCGCCGCCAACCGACACAACATCAAGTTCAACACCAAGAACGGCGAGATCGAGCCCAACTACTTTGGCTCCGTCACCCAGGCCTCCACCATCAAGCTTGGTGTCGATGCCAACGGTAAGGACGTCTACGCTCCCTTCAACGAGGTGCTGCCCATGCTGCACCCCAACGACTTTGTGATTGGTGGCTGGGATATCTCTTCCCTCAACCTGTCCGACGCCATGAAGCGAGCCAAGGTCCTGGAGTACGATCTGCAGCGACAGGTCGCCAAGCACCTGCAGCCCATCACCCCCATGAAGTCCGTCTACTACCCCGACTTCATTGCTGCCAACCAGGGCGAGCGAGCTGACAACGTCATCGAGGGCACCGACAAGTGGGCCCACGTCGAGCACATCCGAAAGGATATCCGGGAGTTCAAGGAGAAGAACGGACTCGACAAGGTGATTGTCCTCTGGACCGCCAACACTGAGCGATACGCCAACCTCATCGACGGTGTCAACGACACTGCCGACAACCTGCTCAAGTCCATCAAGGAGTCTCACGACGAGATTGCTCCTTCCACCATCTTTGCTGTGGCCTCTATCCTCGAGGGTGTCCCTTACATCAACGGATCCCCCCAGAACACCTTTGTTCCCGGATGTATCGAGCTCGCCGAGCGAGAGGAGTCCTACATTGGTGGTGACGACTTCAAGTCTGGCCAGACCAAGCTCAAGTCCGTCCTGGCCCAGTTCCTGGTTGACGCCGGTATCAAGCCTCTTTCCGTGGCTTCTTACAACCATCTTGGTAACAACGATGGTTTCAACCTGTCTGCTCCCCAGCAGTTCCGATCCAAGGAGATCTCCAAGGCCTCTGTCATTGACGACATGATCGAGTCCAACCAGCTGCTGTACAACGACAAGAACGGCAACTCTGTTGACCACTGCATTGTCATCAAGTACGTGCCTGCTGTCGGCGACTCCAAGGTGGCTATGGATGAGTACCACTCCGAGCTCATGCTCGGTGGTCACAACACCATCTCCATCCACAACGTCTGTGAGGACTCTCTGCTCGCCACCCCCCTGATCATCGATCTGGTCATCATGGCCGAGTTCCTGTCCCGAGTCTCTTACAAGAAGAAGGGTTCCGATGGCGACTTCCAGAAGTTCCACTCTGTCCTCTCCTTCCTGTCCTACTGGCTCAAGGCTCCTCTTACCCGACCCGGCTACGATGCCGTTAACGGTCTCAACAAGCAGCGAGCCGCCCTTGAGAACCTCATGCGAGCTCTCATTGGTCTCAAGCCCAACAACGACATGAAGCTTGAGGAGCGGTGCCTTTAAGCGAAACTAGCGTAAGCGAAGTTTTGTCTTGATGTATACCCCTCAATTTTGTGTCTTTAAATAATTAGTAAATCGGTTATACCGTAACAACTGTCCTCGTAGAAAAATACTGTAGTGCTGCTCATCAAGGGTTGTTGCCTTAAGTTGAATTATTGTGTGGTTTATAATGAGGTCGAAAGGACCTGTCAGAGAAGTGCTGTTTCAGAGTGGATCTTATCTTGCATAATATCTGAGGTGTGTTTAAAGGCATATCATGATAACAGAAACAGTCTCCTATTCGTACAGTCTATCAGCTTATGTTTTAGGGATATTACAGTATTAGGCAACATGAGTATTGATGTAATACAGCATAGCAATAACGGTAGGAGTTACAGTAGAAACAGCTCTTAAAGAAGCTGTCTGCAATTGTGTTTATGTACATCTTTGAATACAATGGATGTTGACAATGATAATTACAATGGTGTAACGGTATTATCATAATTAGATATTCTGTATGACTGTCAGATAAGAGTCGTTGTGTGTATCATATCTTAACATAATTACCAGGACATCAATAAAATAAAACATACACATTAAAGATAGCAACTAAGAGTTCTCAAAACCTATATCTACAAGTATCTTCTATCTATCTTTCAGTCTGAAACACACTAAAAATATTTATCCGAATCCGTGAATAATATATGTTCACACTATACCTGACTGGTTCACACTAACCATGATTGTTGTTGAGATGTACCCCAAAGAGAGGATTACTTGGTACCATTCGAATCCTCCCGTTCCACTGATTCTGAAACTCAACTCCATTTTCCCCTAGCATGATTACTCACCCCACTAGGACCCATACAAGACACATACTACTACTAGCACCAAACCAATTCTGAAAGCTATATAAACCACATACCAACCTCATCAACACTCCACCAACATGCCATTCGCATTCTACGCCGTCGCAATCGGAAAATCAGTCGGAATCTACACTTCAGCAGCCCAAGCTACAGCTGCCGTCTCAGGCTACTCTGGAGCTAGCATGATGGGATTTCAGTCTTACTCAGCAGCTTTATGGTGGCTAACAACTACAGCAGCACCTCTAGCTGCGTTTGGAGCCCTAGGAGCGGGAGTGGTAGGTGTAGGCAGTGTCGTTTGGCTCACTGGAAGTGTCCCTACTGTTGCTGGTATCTCTACTGCTGCCACCACTGTAGCTACTAAACTAGCTTGGTTGTCGCTGTTTTAACAGAATACTGGTATTCTGACACTGCTATTATACAGTATATCGAGTAAATATCTCAAATGAATTTTCGTGTTTTTTTTTTTTTTTCAATTTTCAACTTTTTGCGTTTTTTACAGATTTTGTAAAATATAGTCATTCGAACTGAGAACAAGAATATATCAACTCTGAGAATTCCAACTGTCAAACTCCCATATCTTTACCACCCTTGGTTGTCGAGATATCATCAATATAATTTCTCCAAGATTTCCCCATATCAGAGACAAACCCTAATTCATTTAGGGTTTTCCAAAAACGGAATTTTTCATCCCCTCTAATTACAGCAAGTTCCACATTGAAAATTTATATTTAACAGCTATAAATTGCTCTTTTGACACACTTTAAACAGGCTAAGGTTTGTTGAGAGTCCCAACTATGTTACTTAGATTTCTAAGTAGTTAAGCAGTTGTGAAAAAAAAAACTACTCATAAATATCGTACTAGTATGTCACATGACCGTCACGTTAATTTGTTTGCTCACGTTAAGCTTTTATTGATAAACTCTACGTCCGATAAAGTGAATAAAAAGCGCAATTTCTTGCTGCCGATTTGTGAAAATGTTGGTATTAAGAGTAGCCCTAAACCTGGATGGATTGGGGTGGTTTTTATCCGAATCTGGATATTGAGTTTAGCAAAATATCGTTTTGGGAAGGTGCGTTAACTAACTGGGGTTTGTTAAGTGGAGTTATGGTAGTTGACAAATCTTAACTGAGTGGAGAGCCGTGTGAGTGCATGAAGATTGAAGCAAGATAGCTGAGATTATACTGATATACGTCAAATGCTAGCCTCTATCTGTTGAAACAGATAGATTTTAGTTTTCACTATGTTTTGCTTACTAACTATTCACTTGACTGTAGCATTATAACTGACCAAACTGCGTCCAAAGGCAAGCAGCTGAGTTGAAACATCACCATATTACATTACTGACTCTGATATCTCTGTTTCCACTTTCAGAATTCACTTTAAACAATAATTTGCTTACTAAGTACACAGTTTTTGAGTACTAACTGAACCTGTCCTAGTTGACTGGATATAAAAGCTGTGAATCTGTAATTTCTCCACGAAACAGCACTCTTTTTTCTCTACCATAATCTGCTTGAAAATTCAGATTTAGAACAATTTTTTCTTACTAATCATGCAAATAACTTATCCACCATCATCCTGTCCTAACTCCACCAATACTTCAGTAATGGAGCTCATATTTTTCCACATCACATCACGTGACCACCTTGTCATTCGCCCACTCCGGAAACTCCGTTTCAAACGTTCCTTCTTCCAGTTCATACTTGAGAGCATGTAGATACAGCTCATCGTGGTAGTCTTCATACAAATCAAAGCCACATTCTTGACAAACACCGCATTCAACCTTCTCCCTCCTCTTGGCACTTTCCAATACCGGATTGTACTCTCTATCATTCTGTATGGGGTACCCTAATCCCAACAAGTGCTGCCTAATCTGGTGGTTTCTTCCGGTAGTAGGCATACACAAGACAATGGAGTAATTGCCTACTTTGTCAAACCTAACTCTCTCAAAACGGGTATGAGCTTCTTTAGGCTGTGCGTCTCGTTTCGTCGTGTTTTCCGTAATAGGAAGATGCGTTTCTGTCTTTAAAGGGAACTCACCGGTCACCCTGGCAACGTACGTCTTCCGGGCTTTTCGTGCCATGATCTGCTGGGTCACGTGATTCACCGAGTCGCTTGATTTGGCAAAAACAAGCACTCCAGTCGTGTTTTTATCCAGTCTATGTGCTGGAAAAAGCTGTTTTTCCCCTGTTTCAGCCTTCAAGATCTCCAAAACAGTGTTAAAGTGATATTTTCCGGTTGAATGGACCGGGATACCGCTAGGTTTATCTACCACTAGTAAATGCGAGTCTTGATATACCACTTTTATTGGCTTGCCGTTGTATGGAACTGAGGGTTCATGTTTATGCACTTTGCTGACTAATGTTGATCCGTTTTTGATGATTTCGGTACCCAGAGATTCCCACGAGTCGTACGAACACTCTGGTTCACTCAGTTTGTCTCTACGAATCAATCTGACGTTTCCAGCAGCGATCGTAGATTTCAGATGGTCTGCAGAGTACATGGACGAAAGTTCCGTGGAAAGAACTTCAATCACAGTTTTTCCAAACCAGCGGCCTTTGCAAGCGACAGAGTGGGTATAGTAGTAGGGTATCACTTTGCGTATGCTGTTTTGGAGTTGGTATGTCATGAGTAAGAGTGAAGAAAAAATTGTACTGGAGAAAACTTTAAACCAATGTTAGTGGATGAGTTTTTGTGCTACAGAGCTGGGGTTTTGACAGGATGTAGAGGGGACCTTGGGCTACCTCTCGTGTGTTTCAGGGTATATTTCAGGTTATTTTGGAGAAGCTGGCTTAGTCATCACTTTAACCATATGTAAGGTTTAGGTGTCGTCATTTCGCAAAAACAATAGTACAATTAGATTCGTCTCACTCTGAGGATTCCAAATATGTCATTATTTTTCCACTCCCACAACTTCTATTTTCCTCGTATACTTGCCCCACATAAGATTGTAAGAGAAGGTAAAACAGTTTATTGATAACGACATATCCTACGGATATGTCTCTATATATACTATAAAGGATACACGCCCGGGTGGCGGTGGCGAAGACACTGCCGCCTGGAAGGACCGTGTCGATGATGTGAGAATCATCTAGAAACGACATAAGGTTCTGTGGTGGTGGCGAGTGTCATTTAGAGTTTAGGAACTTGGGTTAGAGTTGCCTGGAATCCCTCACAAGATACAAGGCTGTTAAACTTTGATTTGCCACTACACATTTAGCAGCATTTACTGGATGCAATATACACCCTACAAAGATACAAACACAACCATTAGAACCGCCTCATCTCCAGCATTCCAGCAGTACCCTCCATTTTCCTCTAGCACCAACAGATCATCCTCAACTTCAATACAGCAACCTTATGCGGCTGTCAGGAACGTGATAACGCCTGCCTGCAGGGGTGTCAACGGGAACTAGTGAAAAATGACGTATAACGGCTGTCACGTGATCATATAAAAGTCACGTGATTACGTAAATGGTCACGTGACACAACTTACCACCGACAACGTTCTCTCCACCCTTCAGCCTCGCTTACAACGTTGTGTCTATGTCGATCTGTTGGCTGTGTACAGTGTAAAGTTAATCTTGGAGATCCTAAAACTGGAGGGATGGTAGTCACGTGAGAGGAATTCTGAGGAGTGCATTTTGTTCGTCTGGGCTGGACGAGTTGAATGCAGTTTTCAGAAGTCAAATCGGAGCACTTTTCACAAATGTCATTTTTTGAAACTCCTCAAAATAAAAAATAAAAGGCACCACCTCACCCCCCACCTCCTCCCGAGTCTAATGCACTCTTCCGAATTCCCCTCCGAAGCCTATATCACTAGGCATATTCGCACGCCCGCAACATTCGTCAAACCTTAATCTCCTCCCTTATAAACATTCGATGCGACGATTTTCGCCACTCATCAGAACAATGGCTACTGCTACCGTTACCCCGACAACTTCTATTCCCAAATCGCCCGTTTCTTCAGCTCCCTCTTTCGACTGGGAGTCGATTTGCGGCAAAACTCCGATTGGGCAGATTGAAAGCAACATCAACCGTCTGAGAACCACTTTTCGGGCTGGAAAAACGCTCGATTTGGACTACAGACTGGACCAGCTGCGAAACCTGGCTTATATGCTGAGAGATAATGAGGATGCGATTCGACAGGCAATTTTCGCAGACCTGAAACGACCTGATTTCGAGAGTATGGCTGCTGAAATTGGCCTTCAATGGGGCGAGTTCAACTACGTCATCAAGAATCTGCCCAAATGGGTCAAAGATACAAAGGTCAAGGGAACTAGTCTGGCGTATTGGAATTCTAGTCCTCGAATTCGAAGTCGACCTCTGGGTACTGTGCTTGTGATCACTCCTTGGAACTATCCTTTGATTCTAGCTGTATCTCCTGTACTTGGAGCTATTGCTGCAGGTAACACTGTTGCTCTGAAGATGTCGGAAATGAGTCCTAACGCTTCTAAAGTGATTGGAGATCTCATGGCAAAGGCTCTTGATCCTGAAATCTTCCAGGTCTTTTATGGAGGAGTGCCTGAAACTACCGAAATCCTCAAACACAAGTTTGACAAGATTATGTATACCGGTAACGGCAAGGTCGGCAGGATCATTTGTGAGGCTGCAAACAAGTACCTGACCCCTGTGGAGCTGGAATTGGGCGGAAAATCGCCTGTTTTTGTGACCAAGCACTGCTCTAATCTCGAGCTAGCAGCTCGACGAATTCTCTGGGGAAAGTTTGTCAATGGAGGTCAAACCTGTGTTGCTCCAGATTACGTCTTGGTGTGTCCTGAAGTGCATGAAAAGTTCATTCTAGCTTGTCAGAAAGTGCTCAAGAAGTTTTATCCTAATGGAGCTGATGCTTCTATGGCTCATATTGCTACTCCTCTGCACTTTGAGCGACTCAGTGAACTTTTAGCCACTACTAAAGGTACAGTAGTAGCTGGAGGAGAAGTGGACGCTTCGTCAAGATTCATTGCTCCTACTATTGTTGATGGAGTTTCTGCTGATGATTCTCTGATGCAGGGTGAACTCTTTGGACCTCTACTTCCTATCTTGACAATGTCCACTGAACAAGCTGTCAAGTTTGTACTGGAAAACCACCCTACTCCTCTGGCTGAATACATCTTTTCAGACAAGGAAAGTGAGATTGATTATATCAGAAACCACGTGTCTTCAGGAGGATTGGTCATTAATGACACTATCGTCCATGTGGGATGTATTCAGGCTCCTTTTGGAGGTGTGGGAGATTCTGGTAATGGAGGATACCATGGAAAACACACGTTTGACTTGTTTTCACATAAGCAGACGGTGTTGAGACAGCCTGGATGGGTGGAGATGTTGCAAAAGAAGAGATATCCGCCGTATAACAAGAGCAATGAGAAGTTTGTGAGGAGGATGATTGTTCCGGGGCCGTCATTTCCGAGACATGGAGATGTGAGGGGATTTTGGTCGAGACTGTTCAACTAGAGTCACGTGACGTAGTCACGGGGCTCAGTTGAAGAGTTGAGGACGAAATTCTGCTCACAAAACGCCCGTTTTCGACCGATTACTTGGATTTTTATTTTTTCACTTGACTTTTTAGTCAAGTAGATTTTATGGTAAGCAATTTGCTGGCGCAAATTGGCGCAAATTACTTTGTTTAACGAGCGTAGCGAGTTAAACCGCTCTATGAGCATCTGTCTTAGGACCGCCTACCATAGGCATTGTGTATTTAATTAATGTTATTGATATTTAAAGGAAACGAATGGTGTTGAGATAGTTGAACATGTAGGAGGTAGTAAAGCACCAATTTAGATCTTGTGCTATTAGCTGTGTTCTGTCTTTTTACAGCTCTAAGTTGAAGGCTCCAAATGGGTTTACTCAAGGTTAACAAAAAAGCCAACTAAAAAAAAAAAAAGTGACCTGGGGGTCTCTTCTACACGTTAAAGAAATCCAAATGACATGGTTTGTCTTGTAATACATCAATTGAAGCGTGAAATTACAGAATCCACAATAATCTCACGTTATGGCAGTATAAAATTCCGAGTTGTACGCTCTCAAAGTCTCGATATTACTTGACATTTTAAATTTGCTCCACGGAAAATCAATGGGATTTGCTGGATTTGACCGTAATGTGAATAAATAAGACGTCAATATGTGCATTGGATGTATTTGAATATAACACAAAAACCCACAACAGCGTAGGATAACTTGGAAGGGAGTTATGATTTTTTTGAATTGTTTGTGATTTATTTTGATTTATTTTGAAAAATCAGAAAAATCAGATTAAATAGAAATAATTCGGAGGACCAAAAATCAAAAAAAATCGTCATTAATGGGATAGTAAGACTCTCATACAAAAGTTGAAATGTTGATAAAGCTCATTTCTGACAAGTATGACTCGTTCAAGTGTGTCATTTTTGAAAAGCCCAAAAGTGTGGAAAAAACACCTTTATTCAGACCCTATAGTTTCTAATGTAGATATATGTCATCCCTAAATGACCTCAAGTACTTTTTTCCCCCACATTTCTCTGTATTTTATCCTTTTTATGCATCATTTTCTTTCGAGATTCATGTTTATACCATGGAATCATCAAAAAACTAGCCGATAATATGTTTGTCTACATACGAACTCAACGTCCTAGGTCTTGTGAATGATTCTATACTGCAGAAGGAGTATGTTAAGTTATCAATGAGGTACAGTTCTGATACTAGTATTGCCATAAAACATATATATAAGTACAAGTTGACGAAAAATGCTCCAATTGCAATTTCTACTTCATATTTCTAATCTCCGAGCCAGAAAAAACAATCATAGACCTACTTGCTCTATATAAATATCTCTATTCATGGTAATAGATTAAGAGGAGGTAGGATCTGAACTAATGAACAAGTAGAAAACAAGGATAAGTAGCAGAGTGAATAATAAATAATATATAATCTTGATACACTCATATTTTATACAAATAGCCAGCACCTATAATGTACAGTGAAAGCTCTGAAGATGTGTTAAAGGGACGTCAACATACCGTAACTGTCTTAATTTATATACAGTAGCGAGACAGAAGGATTAAGAAGATCTGTTTTTGAATGGAGTAAGTGAATGTTGTCTTCATATGGGATGATATTGCTCCTATCTTTGATAGGGCTGCTCTGACCAGTCATCCTAGGCTGTTTGTAAAACATGGCTCATACACCTCCGATTTCACTTTTGAAACAGGCATTGTTATCTCCTAAATCAGGGCTTTCAAATGAGCCTACTTTCAACTTTCTACGGGCTATATAATAAGAGCATTAGTGCTTTACTACTTCATGTATAATATAGTTGAAGTTACTTACCAACCCAACCACAGTCCACCTCATTTATTCAACTCTGCCCTCAGTAACGTTAGTCCCAACAAACTCCCAACACCATACTCACCCCCTAAGTAACACTCCCCTTCTTTCCCTTCTCCCTCCTCTCACAGACCTTCCACAGCTTAGCCAGCTACCCCATTATACTCCCCCAACTCTCCTCTTTTCACACATACCAAAACCCCAACCTCCCTTACTCATAACCTCTTTACCACGTTTTCCTTCTCGGCCAATTAAAGTTCTGCTTACAGTACACCTTGGATCCTCCACAACAGCCCCTCAATCTCGTTCAATCCTCGGTTGATCCCCCTAAAAATTTGTCACGTGACTCCCCTTCCCCTAATCTACACCCTGTAAAAATCCCAGCCCGATCCGACAACTTTTACCCTACCTTTCTATAATTTTGGTTTTATCTTCCACCACCAAAGTTTCACTTGATCTCATCACCGCGACATGCCGAAAAACGCCCTTTTGCGCTCTGCCCGACACGTGGTCAAGTCACGTGTGGCTCTGTTGCCCCGTACAAACCGCTTTGTGCAACATACGCCCTACTTCCCCACCTCAACTGCTCTCAAACAGGTCCGCAACTTTTCAGCTGTCCATGACACGACCGAACGAAGTCTCAAGGAGAGTCTCGTGTCGTTCAACGGCGCTCCTATCGACCGCAATTCAGTTCGAGAGCAACTCATGAGCCTCATTTCCGTCTCTCCTGACTCTATCTTTCCTATCAGCTCTATCCCTGTTGTCAAGAGTGCCTACTATGAGCTGTTTAGAGAAAATGAGAGGGTGTTGAGTGGAAGTGACACAAAAGCGCTGTTTAGTGCGGTAGCCGGTAACAACCCCTGTGATGTCCAGGACTTGCCTTTTGTTCTGGCTGTATACCATCAAGCTGAACAGGCTGCAGAGACTGATCGAGACTCCAGAGACAATGTTTTGCTGCTGGGTAAATATTTTCTGTTTCAGGATCGGCTGGACAACTTTTGGAAACTGCTCGAGGCCCAGATCAAGACCCATACTGACGTTGACGCTGAGTTTGTGCGACGACTTTTGCTTTTGATTGCCTCTGACGAGTCCGTGACGCTCGGAAACGTCGCCAGAGTGCTGCAATTGAAAGCGGACCATCGAGTGGAGTCTTCTGATCAACTCCGCGAGTCGCTAGCTCAAGTACTCGAGGAGTTGTACTATAAGGAGAATGAGGGATCCGAGTTTTTTTTGGACTTGGTTGAGAAACATTTGTTGGATGGAGATTATGTGCCTTCAGAGAGTGTGCTAGCTATGGTACTTAACTCGTGTGTCAATGAGTCACGTGATGAGTTGGGTAGACAAGTTTTGAAGAGTGTTGTTTCTCGAGTAGATACTCTGGATTCTAAAGATGAAGACCCGCAAAACTTTTGGGGTTTTTGGACTTCTGTCGCGATTGACCTGAGAGGTTCAAAATCTGATGTTGAGGTTTTTGAAGCTAAACTAAAGGCCCTGGAACCCCGAAGTAAAGCTACTTGGGATGTTCTTGTTCGATGTGCAGTTTACAAGGCTGATATTGATCATCGGAACGATCTACTGAGCGTCAGAAGTACTCTTGGAGATATGCAAAAAGCCGGTTTCGAACCTGATGCTGAGACGTACTTTGATGCGTATAGAAGCAGTGATAATGTCAAGTCTGATGTTGTTCACTTGTTTGAGACTGAGCTTGATATTGAAAAAGATACGTCGATTTTCGCTATCATGATGGACAAGGCTTTGAAGAATCATGACACACTCGAAGCTCTAGCTATTTTCATTGACTCGTTTGAAGAAGGAGCTCAATGGGAGAATAAACGACTTCACATGGAGAGTATGACTGAGCTGCTTGTTCAGTATGCCGGTTTGAACGATACTTCTGTGGCTGATATTCTTCAACTAGTTCAACGAATCGAACCTATTTGTGCTAATGGAAGAATCCCTTACACTGCTGAAACTGCCATTGCCAAGTGTGTTCTTTCTCGTCATAACGACACTGCCAACTTTTACACCTTCATGAACAGACAGTATGGAAACACGGCTGATAAGGTAGTGAAACTGGACCCCATGATTCGTCCAAACACGTACAAGGTGATTCATGATTACATCTATTCGTGTGATAGTGAAAAAGCTGACCTTGCATGGGAGATGTATGGACTCATGCACAAGTTTTACATTGTTCCTTTTGACGATTATTACAAGGCGATTAAATATTTTGCCGATTTGAAGCGTCAGGACTATGCTTTGCTCACATTCCAGCAAATCAGAAAAAACCACGATCTGCATGGTCAACCTGCTGCGACTTCTGAAATGGTGGCTTTTCTGTTCCATGAGTTCTCAAAGACAAAGTACAAGCGAGGTATTAAGCGTTTGCATGAGGTGATTGCTCTTGAGACCTCGTTTGACGTCAATCGAGACGTTCTCAACGAAATGATGGCGGCTTATGTGTCTCTACAAGATCTCAATCGAGTTCAGGACTGTTGGGCTCAGATTCAAAGACTTCCTCCTTCTATTGGAGCCAATAACCGGTCTGTGGATGTGTTGCTGAGCTACTTTAAGGATAATATCCATTATACTGAGAGAACTTGGCAGGGTATTCCTGCTTTTGGCCTGTTGCCTTCTCTGGAGAATTATGAACAGTACCTGATTAATAACTGCAGAACAGGTAACTACAGAAGAGCTCTGGAGATTACACGAAACATGGAACTGGATGCTGGTCTTAAACCCACTCCAAAGATCATTGCTGCGGTGTATAATTATACATTCAGTGAGTCGCGAAAGAAAGAGGTGGAACAGTGGGCTCTGGAGAGTTATCCTAATGAATGGAAGGAGCTCAAGGAGGGCGATAAGCTCAAGGAACTGTGTTTGCCGGAGAATAAAGATGGAGATAATGTCGATGCCATGTTGAGAGAGGTGGCCAGTGATATGGATGAGGAGTTGAGTGGAGGTATCATTAAAGTGGAGGCGGTTTAGTGACGTATTCGAGGAGCCAGACGAAACAAACAACAAAAAAAAAAAAAAAAAAAAAACCACCTCCAACACATGAACGTCTCGTTAGACACTTTTGTATATATTAAATGATTTGCTTATTGTAGAGTATTGAGCTATATACCAAGAGTATGATCAGGTTTATGATTGTAAAACTAGTTGTTGAACACTGTAATATGGTGAAATACACACACATGTAGATGATTACAAGTATGTATAGTGCGCTGTTAGAAACTGCCTACCGGTATCTCTATCAGTGTGAATATTAGTATCTTCTTCCGTGCATATTAAACATAGAGCCAACCTGGTCTAGATAAGCGAAAAACTTCAAACTGTCCTCAAGGTCGCAGCATTTTACATACAAACACCTGGACCACTTCATTCTCCTCCCCTGACCCAGGGCTATCTCCTACTACTCTCTAAATTCCGCTGGCTCGATTTTCGGCCTATTTCTAAAGGCCAACAACAGCACCCCCAAATGTGCGGCTCGGAAATTCGTGCAGATTTAAGGTGGTCGTCTGCAAGACGTACACCCTGCGCTAACGAGTATTAACGAGCATCATACCAACACCACTAAGCACATACTGCCCTAGCACAGTTTCTCTGTCTACTTTTTCATCCCACTGTATCGGATGTACCAATAAATAAAAGGGTGTTCATATTGTGTTAGGTTATATAAGCATCATCTCATTAGCTCATGTTCATCAATAACGGAAAAGCGTTACTAGACATAAAATGCCGTAAGCAAGTGCAGGCACAGACACCACGGTACAAATAATAGCCACAATGGGATGGTGTTTCACCCACCGGACTACCACATGCTGCTTTTTGTAACCCAACTGCTGGTCGGGTTCAGCTACCAGAGTGGCTTGATCACTGGTTGAGTGAGTGTCGGAGTAGTCGAGTTCTTTGAAGTCGTTGGACATGGTGGTGGTTGGAGAAGATAGATAAGAGGCTGTGTCTAGTGATATACAGGGCTTATTGAGTTCCAATGTCTTGAACTTTGAGGTTGGTGATCAAAAATATAAAACAAAAAAAAAAAAAAAAAAATCAGAAAAATCATTTTCTAGGCTTTCTCAGCCTCTGTATCATATATCTGAACCATCACCCCCTACTATTCTCATATTGACACTACCACTGAACAGTCCTGCTGATATCACCACTGTAGTTGTAGTGGAGTGCATGATGCCGTGCATGCCGTGCATGACGTCACATCTGGGGTTAAAGCTAAAGAGCTATTCTTAGCACAAGACGATTGCGGTATTTTCAGAGAGCCATAGAAATGATGGACACATATACTTCAGACCCTCCTCTACAAAATGCACTTTTCAGATTTCAAAAATATGCCCTATAACAGATGTACGATGGAAGCCTAAATATTGTTATCTGATACATTCTCATTGACTAAACTCATGTCAACTTCTCGGTACTTCTATACTATAGAAATACTCCCCCGGCTCCACTGATTCCAAGTATCAACTCTGTTTTCCTGTAGCACCAACACCCATCCAGCTACGGCCCAAACAATAATACCATCATCTTCAATTTTCTATAACTCCCCCAATAGGAACGCTAGAGTAATGAAACCACATCCATTCGACTCCCCTTCTTCTTCTCTTTCATTCTATATCAGCATTACTCCCCCATTACTCCCACACCTGCAAAAAAGTTGAATAACAAAAAAACCTTTCCTGAACGATTCAAGCCTCATATTGTCACGTGATCTATACCAATCTGGTGCAAATCTCGCTCTCTTAATAACATAATACCAGGTACTTGGTACATCAAAATCTATAGCTTTTGAATGATAACTACTGTATGAGTATGTACTGTATAGGGGGGCTTAAAGCTAGGTGGCTAAATCAATGACAACATGTACCTTAACAAAATTCTTAACTACAAACATTACGTCAACTACGTTTAAGCACAGGTTAAATAATTACTCTTTGATAAATATACATGATTTTTTCTCCTCCTCTTCTCTCCTCTACCACTCCTGGGCAGTGACTCCCAGAGCAGACTTCTTGGTGCCCTTGACCGGGTTGACAATCAACGAGTCGGTGTTGGACTCGAGGAAGGAAAACTTGTCGGATCGCTTGGCCTCGTACGCCTTGATGAACTCCTCCTTCTGCATGGTGAGTCCGATATCATCAAGTCCATTCACAAGACAGTGTTTTCGGAACTCCTCGACCTCAAAGTGGTCCACGAGCACCTCATCTCCACTGAGCACCTTTTGGTTGGGCAGATCAACAGTCAGGTTGCCTCCCTTTTCAGCAATGGGCATGAGCTTGGACTTGATCACGTCAGCATCCACTCGGATAGGCAGAAGACCGTTCTTGAACGAGTTGTTGTAGAAGATATCTCCAAAGGAAGGAGCAATGATACATCTGATACCAAAGTCAGCCAGAGCCCAAGGAGCGTGTTCTCGAGAAGAACCGCATCCAAAGTTATCACCCGAGACAACCAGAATAGAAGCCTTATCCCAAGGAGCAACGTTCAGCATAAAGTCCGTCTTCTCTTGCTTACCGTCAACCTCCTTGAATCGCCATTCAAAGAACAAACCCGAAGAAAGACCGGTTCGCTTGATAGTTTTCAAGAACTGCTTGGGGATGATAGCGTCAGTATCCACATTAGCTTTAGGAAGAGGAGCAGCGATACCAGACACTTCCAGGAAAGCAGGAATACCGGTAGCGGAAGAAGTGATGTTCTCCTCGGCCACAGCATCTGTCTTCTCGTCAACAGGATCGGCCTGAACAACAGAACCAGTCTTGATCTTCTTGACTGCGGGCTGCTTCTCCTCATCGTATTTAGCCTCAGCAAGCTCCTCCTCCTCTCCAATCACAATCTTGGCCTCGTCCTTGGGCAGGTAGTCTCTGACGTCAGTGAGTTTACCGGTGATACCAGCAAGAGCAGCCATGGCAGGAGAAACCAGATGGGTTCGAGACAGAGCTCCCTGTCGGCCCTCAAAGTTTCGGTTGGAGGTGGAAGCACATCGTTCTCGAGGATCCAGAATGTCAGGGTTCATTCCGAGACACATGGAGCATCCAGCTTCTCGCCATTCAAAGCCCGCAGCCTCAAACACCTTGTCCAGACCCTCAGACTCGGCTTTTCGCTTGACCAGACCGGATCCAGGCACAACCATGGCTCGAACGACTGAGGGACTCTTTTGCTTGCCTCGAACAATGGCTGCTGCGGCTCGGAGATCCTCAATTCGCGAGTTGGTGCATGATCCGATGAAAACCTTGTCGACCGCAATCTCGTTCAGAGGAGTGTTGGCAGTCAAACCCATGTACTCCAGAGCTCGCTCAATACCGGCTTTTTTGATAGGATCGGACTCCTTGGCAGGATCGGGAACAGAACCAGTAATGGGAAGAGCGTGTTCAGGAGAAGTTCCCCAGGTGACAGTAGGAATGATCTCAGCGCCCTTGATATCGACATCAATGTCAAACACAGCATCGGCATCACTGTGAAGAGTCTTCCAGTACTTGACAGCCTTCTCCCATTCGTCTCCCTCAGGAGCAAGAGGTCGGCCTCGAATGTACCGGAAAGTGGTCTCGTCAGGAGCAATCATTCCTGCTCGAGCACCTCCTTCAATGGCCATATTGCACATGGACATTCGGGCTTCCATGGAGAGGTCTCTGATAGCTTCTCCGCAGAACTCAATGACAGCTCCAGTGCCTCCAGCAGTACCAATCACTCCGATGATATGCAGAATCAAATCCTTGGAGGTGATTCCGGGCTGCAGTTTGCCAGAAACGTTGATTCGCATGTTTTTGGACTTGGCCTGGATGATAGTCTGAGTAGCAAGCACATGTTCCACCTCGGAAGTTCCAATTCCAAAAGCCAGAGAACCGAAAGCTCCATGAGTAGAAGTATGAGAGTCTCCACAGACAACGGTAGTTCCGGGAAGAGTGAATCCCTGCTCAGGACCCACAACGTGAACAATTCCCTGACGCTTGTCGTCCATACCGAAATATCGCACGCCAAAGTCCTTGACGTTCTGCTCGAGAGTGGTGCATTGAAGTCGAGAATCGTCCTCCTTGATGAAGGTGCCGATCGACTTGAAATCTTTTCGAGAGGTTGTGGGAATGTTGTGGTCGACGGTAGCCAGAGTACAGTCCTTACGTCTGACCTGACGACCAGCGTTTTTCAGACCCTCAAACGCCTGAGGAGAGGTGACCTCATGGACCAGATGTCGGTCAATAAAGAGGAGGTAAGTGCCGTTGTCCTCATGGACCACATGGTCCGCAAACACTTTGTCGTAGAGAGTAGAGCCCATTTTGTTTAGTGTGAAAGATGGATCACAAGAGGTTTATATACTGCAGTGTTGGAGTGAGCTCGATCGCCGCTATCGGCGCCGGCCAGCCAATGGGAGAGGGGGTATTACCCAAGAGGGGGAGGTGGTGGTGGAATTAAGGTTTAAGTGGTAGTTTTGGAATGCTGGCGAGCAGGCGGTGAGAATGGTGGTCCTGGATTTTCTCTACGATAAACGGTCAGAGCTTCACAGAGACCCCGATCAATGACTCAAGAGCCGAAAGATATAGAGTTTGTCAGCTGGGTGACTCTTGCAGAGAGTTTCAAAATAAGCTCGCCGCAATCGGCGTGTGGGGTATGACGACTTTGAGGCATGTTGGAGGGGGTTGTGTTGGGGTTTTTTGGGGTTTTTTGGGTGTCAGAATGATCGCCTTGATTCTGCGGTTCTAATTATCTGGTCTGTTTGTCTCTATCATGTCTGTAGACCGAGTTATGCCCTTTCGGCGACCCCGCAGCGGTCTCGCTAGGTGAAATATCACTTTTTTGGGGCTCGATTTTTGGGGTTTTTGGTTCATCTTAACCGCCCTGGTCTGGCGAGCAATATGCCGCTTTCCATTTTCCTCTGCGACTTTTACTTCCTCAGATATATCCCATCACGTCATCCTTCCATGCATGTCAATGTGCCGAACATTTGCCGTTACATATCTTACATTGGGTCATGTGAGAGTGCTGTGCACGTTGAAATCTGACCTAAATGTGTATGAAAGACTCAACAGAGTGAAGCAGTGCTATTATCACTTTTGTACGATATATATTAGACAACAAAATTTCTACATTGAGGCACACCATTTTCATGTTCTAGTGACACCCTGACGTTAGCCGTTATTATCTCGCAACACTAGTTTAGCACCTGGTATTGTGGGGAAGTGTAACAGTCGTGTGATACTACACTACTCAGTCATACCCAACACTCTCTACACTCCTTCAATAGCCGTACAACCCGTTGTGAAGATCCCGATATCGCTGGGAGCTCACGTGCCAAATGCCGAAATAGCAATGTCGTGGAGAATGATCCAGGGGTCGTGGAGAGATGGTAGTGGTCGGATTTTGGAGGGGAGAGCAAGGCGGTTCGAATGAGCTACTTTGGAGGTCTCTACGAGCAATACTCAGGGAGCTGTAGGACGGCCTATTTTTAGTCTGAGTTTAGGCACGCCACATCGTGACATATTCTAGAACGTTGTGGTGAAATGTAGCCGAAAATATAAATTTAGGGCTATGAGAAAATGGAAACTTGGGTTTTGATCTCTGAAACGAGCTGATTCCAATGGTGGTGTTAGTTTTCAGTTTGGATGTCTTTAGCACCCGTAGTAAGCTTCTAAAAGTAACCCCATACTCTATCAATTTAACGCGTTTAACTACACCACCACGCTCTCTATAACCCCAATAATGACGATCTTCATGAGAAAAAACCCGTTTATTCGCATCACGTGACCCATAAAACCCCCAATATTTGCTCATTTTCCCTCATTTTCGCATCCTCCTATTCCTTCCAAATTGCTCACTCATCCTGCGCCTTCTTAATGGAGTCGCAGCTTACGGTCCCATTTTTTGACCGAAAATAGGCCTACAACGCTCATAATTGTACGTATAGATAGCCCTGACTCCCCTCATCAAAACCCGAGTCTCCGTTTATCTCTACGACCCCTACAACCTCCTCAAAACACACATCTCCTTATCTCCGGCAGTCATCCCATCCTCCCAAGAACCTTCTACATGTTTCGGAAGCAACACCCGCCTGAGGAGAGAGAAAAGGAATATTCGAGAATGTCACGTGACCATATATATACACGGGATATTGCTATGGCAACCAAATAATCCCTTTTCAGGGCTGCTTCCAAACTCTCAGTTTCATCATCCTTGCCACCACATAACCTGTGAGCCAATTAAGGTTTCTCGCCACCTCTTACGACTCTACAAGTATCCCAGCAGTTACCATCTCTCACATCTTCACACAACACTACACACATGAAGAGCCTGTTTGCAGGACTGAGGAGTGTGTCACGGGTGCACGTGCGCCCGAGCGCATTCCAGACTCTCAGAAAAACACCGTTCACGCCACTTTCGCTCCATCGACGAGCGTTCAACTGGTCCGCTCTCAAACCCGGCTTTTTGTCAGACACGGTACCGACACATGTGCTGGCTGAGAAGGAGCAGGCCGCCAACCGCAACCTCAGCAACCCCCAGGCCCAGCAGGACTTTTACAAGGCCCTGATCAACACAAACTACCCCCATGTTGTTGTTCAGCGGTACGAGTCTCCGGGGGTGGCTCGAAACGCAGAGTGCGACCAGATGTATGTGGCTGCTCTCAAATCCCAGGGACACCACGACAAGGCCGAGAACATGGAACACAGACTGGGCACGGCGTCGTCTTCCAACCAGAAGGGAACCCGATCCGACCCTGTTCATGTGATTCTCAAGGAGACCACCGCGTCCGCCATCACAAAGTGGATCCGGTTCATTCTCCCCCTCGCCCTCATTGGATACATGGTCTGGCAGAGCATGCAGCTGCTGTCGGAGTCGTCGCTGCTCAAGGGATCCGGCACCTCTGGATTCAACTCGAAACTCATGGACCCGACCGATGGGTCCAAGTCCACCGTCAAGTTTTCCGACGTGCACGGTGTAGATGAGGCCCGAGGCGAACTCGAGGAGATTGTCGACTTTCTCAAGGACCCCTCCAAGTTCACCGGTCTCGGAGGAAAGCTCCCCAAGGGAGTCTTGTTGACTGGCCCTCCTGGTACCGGTAAGACTCTACTTGCTCGAGCTGTGGCTGGAGAGGCCGATGTGCCGTTCTACTTTGTCTCTGGATCCGAGTTTGATGAAATGTACGTCGGAGTGGGTGCCAAACGTGTTCGAGAACTGTTTGAAAAGGCCCGAACCAAGGCTCCTGCGATTATTTTCATTGACGAACTGGACGCCATTGGAGGCAAGCGAAACCCCAAGGACCATGCTTACTCCAAACAGACGCTCAACCAGCTGCTGATTGAGCTCGACGGATTCTCCCCCTCGACCGGAATCGTCATTATTGCCGCCACAAACTTCCCCCAGATGCTGGACAAGGCTCTGACGCGTCCCGGCCGGTTCGACAAGATGGTCAACGTGGATCTTCCCGATGTCCGCGGTCGAATCGCCATTCTCAAGCACCACATGAAGAAGGTGGAGAGTTCTCCCTTGGTGGACTGTTCGGTGCTTGCTCGAGGTACTTCTGGCTTCTCTGGAGCCGAACTCATGAACCTCGTCAACCAGGCGGCTATCCAGGCGTCCAAGGAGAAGGCTCTGAGTGTGGACATGTCCCATTTCGAGTGGGCCAAGGATAAGATTCTGATGGGCGCAGCTCGATCCAAGATGGTGCTCACCGAAGAATCGATCCGAAACACAGCCTACCATGAGGCTGGCCATGCTCTGATGGCTCTCTACTCGCCCGCAGCCACTCCCATTTACAAGGCCACGATTCTCCCCCGAGGACAGGCCCTTGGTCTTGTGCAGCAGCTTCCCGAGCTGGACAAGTACGACATGACCAAGCAGGAGATGTACGCGCGAGTGGACGTGTGCATGGGCGGCAAGATTGCCGAGGAGCTCATCAACGGTGCCGATAACGTCACTGGCGGGTGTTCCTCGGATCTCAGACAGGCCACGTCCATGGCCAAACACATGGTGACGACGTACGGCATGTCCGATGCCGTGGGCCCCATGTCCTTTGGCGACGAGCAGTGGTCGCAGCATTTGCACCAGCTGGCCGAAGGCGAGATTCAAAAGATTCTCTTCCAGGCCGAAAAGCGGTCGCGAAAGCTGCTCACGGAAAAACTGCCCGAACTGCATCGACTCGCGCAGTCCCTGTTGGACTACGAGACGTTGACGGCCGAGGAGATTCGGCAGGTGGTCAAGGGCGAGAAGCTGCCCCGAGAAAAGGGTCTGTCGGTCACGGTGGTCAAGAGCAAGGATATCCGAGACCAGCGTGGAAAGAAGAAGGACGAGGAGGAGCGGGGGTACGATGAGGGCGTGAGATTGGGCGCGGGTGCTGCTAGTGCCAAGTCGGCGTGATGCATTAGAGTAGACTTTTTATAGTAATTGTAAATACACAGAGGGGCGAGCACGTAGGCCCGAGCACGTAGTGCGAGGGCCTACAGTAGCAACAGACGAGCACGTAGTGCGAGTCTGACAATTGTAGCAAACATGAGTACGAGTTCAGTAAACAGTCGTACAGTATGAGACACTCGCACTACGTGCTCATATCTCCGTGGTACTGAATAGGTGCTTCGATATTGTATTTCATCTCACCAGTTTAGAGAGGGTTGGGAGGTTGAAGCTTGGGAGTATCTTTGGACGGTGTCTTGAGATTAGGGTGGTCATGATGTTTTAAAGTGAAGGGTGATTGATGGGACATGGACTGAGAAGATATAGCTATACCGTCAGCTGTACTCAGAGACAGATATTCTGTAAGAGCTGAAGATGTGTGTTTGTGTTATTTTGTGTTGGTATTGTTGGTAAGAGATGACACACTGTTCTGTCTACTGGTAGCTGCTTCCTTGACTTCTTCCCAAGGGACAGCTCTAACTTACAGTAAGGCCTTGGATCTCTTTAAGCATATGAAGTTTGCAACGTTCTTTTTAGAGTGGTCCAACTTGTAGCTGGAATATGAAGCTGAGCTCCCACAGTGAATAACTGCTCAATTAATAGATGATAAAGAACTAGATATAACGTCAAACGACCCTATAGAGGTGAATGACAGTATCTGTGGTCTTGGTGCAGTTCTGTATGGGTATTGGCTGTAGCTGTCCTTCTCACTGCTCTCTATCTTATACCTTTAACTTACAGAGCTCTGACAGTTGTATAGAACTAGACAGTGACGATACACAGCTTTTCAAGTACAAAAATTGTAATGGCTGCAGTTTAAAGGCATTTCTGTATATATAAATGCGTGTTCATCTCAGTTTACGCCTCAATATCGACAACTTAGCTTTACTTGACCTTTACTTAGCCTTTACTTACCATCCACTTAACAAAACTAAAACACCCACAACTCCTCCAAAAACCACCACAGAGGTCTAGGAATTTGGCACAACACTCCTCACGTGACCCTCAACACCCCTACAACAAAAACACCCCAAAACAGGACCACAAACCCCATTTTGTATGCCCTTCCACGCAAGAGAAAAGCGCCCTAGCATTACAAACCTTAATCCATTTAAGCTCTACACACTCTACTTGGGACATTACTTGACATTTACTTGACACAACGCAACACTACAACACAGCAGATAATAGTAATTCATTCGTTGAAGTCTTGTATCGTACTCGCACTACGTGCTCGTACGCTACTTCCGAATCCTCCCATCAAACTTCCGATCTCCAGCAACCCACCTATTCACCATATCCAGACTCGTCTCCGGCTGGTTAAACGGAACCATATGGCCAGCATCATAGACTCTCAGATAAGTCAACAACCCCGCACTCTTGACAGTTCCAGCCTTCACCTTCTTTCCGTCAACTTCCGCCTTCCAGATGTTAGTTTCAGCTCTGGAAAACTTGTCGGCATCAGACCATTCCAGAGCATCAGTCCAAGCTCGGTTACCCAGCCAGTTACAGATAAAGTCCTTATCACCAGCATAGATGAGTACAGGAAGTCCATCATCGAGCAAATCAGCGATATCTCCATGGAAAGGTCGGTTATGGTCTCCATCAAAAACAAAGTCCACTCCAACATCATTCTTGCAGCCCTCAAACACCTCGACTTCAGCTCCAATGGCTTCCAGAACATGAGGCTGGTTGAGATAAGCAGTGATCCAGTCTTCCTGCTCGTAGCAAAGAGCAGACTCTCCACACTGTTCTCGGATATCGTACACGTTTCGTCCAGTGGTCTGGTAAGCTCCCATGGTTACAGAGTTGCAGTAAAAGTTGGGAGCCACACAAGCCAGCCAGTTGTTGGAGGAGTAGCAGAAATCGATGAGGGCCTTGCATTTAGGAACATCAGCAACCATTTTGTCACACTGTTCAGGAGTGATAACGGCAGGGTAACCTCCTTCTCCACAGGCCATGGGCTGGTAGTAATCGACCTGGGTCTTTCCGTCAGTGATTCCGTTTCCAATGAGAATAGACGACAGGTTGAAGTTCTTATCGGTGTGAGACTGGATCTCAGTAGCAATAGCGGGAATGTAGTGTCCAGCATATGACTCTCCCGCAATATGAAAGTCCTGATGAGAGTACTGGGGAAAGTAGTCAAAGAAGAGAGTGAGGAACTTGTGGACATCTTCAGCAGCAGCTCGCGAGTTTTTCACTCGGTTAGAAGAGTACGAGAAGCCCACATTGACAGGCTGATCCAGGAAAATAACACTGGCGTTCTGGTTCCAAGAAGAAGGGTTCCAGGTCAGAGTCAGGTCTTCATTGATAGATGAAGGACCGAGTTCAAAGAACTGACCAGTCATGGAAGAACATCCAGGACCTCCATTGAGCCACAAGAGAACAGGATCGTTCTTGGGGTCGTTTCGAGATTCGAAAAACCAGTAGAAAAAATGCTTGTCTTCTTCCTCAACGTCAAAGTAGCCCGAGTACTGCTGAACAGAGTCGACTCCAAGAGAAGAAGGATCAGCTACTCGAAGCACATGTCCGTCCTCCATCTGATGTTTAGCCACCCACTTTGTGTTTCGGTTGGCACGTTTCTTGGGCTCGAACCGCGTGTCTTTGGACAAGAACTTTTTGAGTCCTCCCGGAAACTCAGCTTCAATCTGAGCCCACTGCGTCAGAATCTCAGCGGAAATATCGTGAAGACTGTGACCAGCAGCAGAAGCGATATCTTTCAGAGCTGCAACATTGCTGGGAACCGAACCCAGAGGCTGCTGAAGCATTTCAGGCACGTAAAAGGCCGAAGCCACGGCCATGGAGGCGGTGATACAGGCGATTGAGAATTTCATGTTGGGGGCGAAGAGGTGATATCGGCGGCGTTATATGGGAGACATGCATGATTAGCGCATCGGAGGCCGATGGTGCCGTGCCAGTGGGGGTGGGGGAAAATTAAGAGTTATACACAAGTGGTTGGTATGGTTGGAATGCTCGCGACTCGGGGATTTCAGAACTGGTCTTGGAATTGCTGTAGGACGAATATTGACGCCATTGAGTTCTTCATCTTAAGCGAAATGTGACTGGTCAACACAGCCAAGATTAACTTAATGCAGGTGGACTGTGAATGTGATGAACCATGCTGTAGGGATAAATTGGGGTCGTTTTGGAGGGAATTTTTTGTATATGTGATTGTCACGTGATATATACACTAGTCACGTGATCTACAACCCACAACAGTCACTACAAGGGTACAAACACAACAGTCGTAAACGTTAGGTTCGGTGGCGTAAGGTTCAATGATAAGATAAGTCTGGGGTGAACGGATTGGGAAGGGTGGATGTGACCATCAAGGTAGAAGGTATAATGGCGCAGGAGGAGGTCACGTGACATGCTGTAGGAGGAATATTCCGGTGTATTTGTGCTTATATGGTATGATTGTACTTGTAGTCGTGTACTCAGGCTGGTTCAATCAGTCCTGATTAGGATGTCATGTTTCACCTTAGTAAGCTCCGTTCGAGTTCCACGGAGGCTCTATTGTAATATACACATTGATATCACGTGATAGGACTGTTTATTTTGATTTTGAGGCTTGTAGTGGTCAGTATATCACTGTGAAGTGTGCCATATTGAGACAACATGATAATAGAGTAAGCTCTCCTAAGACTATTGTTTGACAACACTGTAAGCTCTCATCAAGGAGATAAACAAGCAGTCCTGAAGGTGGAAAACTCAATGGGAGTGCTATTAGAGCATCTGAGTGTCAGTATATCTACTTTGACTGGTATTTCTATTCTCCAGTGTTATCTTTGTTGGACTGTCTCTGGCTCAACTAGCACCACACCCTTATGAAATTAGTAGAGTGTTTACATCTAGTCTGTTTCAACACTAAATGCAGATATTATGACATAATACAACTCCCCCAACTCAGGGCTATCAAATCCACCAACATTCATATCTCCAGCACAACTGGAACACCCTGAACGATCTTACAGTCCAGCTTCCCCTTAAGTCACCCCTAACTAAATAACACATCCCAAAATCACATGACTACTGCTTGAGCAGCTTATATAATACAATACAAACAAGTAAACAGCCCTAATGATGCTCAAATAACTCCCCTGAGCTCCGTCACTTTTTTTTTTTTTTTTTTCATTTTCCAATTAACCGACCCCCCGTTCAACTTTCTTCAAATTCAAATTTCACCCCCACACAACATGCAAATTTCCTACGACGTGGCACGGCTAGTGCTTGAAAACAGCCCTCTATCGTCCTGCATAGCTCTCAGCGAAACATGCCAAGCTTTCAGATCGGCTTTTGACCAACTGGAACCCTTGATTGAACAAAAAGTACTGGAGCATGTACCTTGGATGACACCTTCAGACACTCAATCCTGGGCCGATATGGCTCGTATTGTTGTTGCTAGAAACAGGCAATCCAACGCTGGCAAAAATTGGCTCCGAGCAGTTTCCGATAAGAGCTTTTCCAGCGACAATTACACTGTTTCCGAACCCTCCAAAGTCACTACTCATCACAACCCTTCCAGAGCGCAATTGAAGAGCTGCGACTTTGGATTTGACGATATTCGACTGCCGTACCCCTACAAAAGAGCCATGTGCAAAAACGGACACATTTGCGTGCGAGAAGGAGAACATAACTTGGATTACCGTTCTCACAGCATTGATATCAAGAATATGAGTATCGTACCTACTCCTAGCCCTAAAGAGAAGACACCTATTCGACAACTCATGTCATTCGGAAGCGAATCCAGAGACTCGTTTGTTTCGCCTGTATCGGGTATCAAAGTGGTCTCTGCTACTGCTACTCCTACAGGCAACAGATACCCTGCTGGAGTTGTTTTCTATGAAGATATCATCTTCATCAGTGAGAATGATCACGTGATGATCGTTGCGAAACGGTGTCTTGGTTCTTCTCGGCATGAAGCCTTCTATGTGGTCAAAAAAGACGCGAAAATCGAGAAAAACGTGCTGAAATTCGACTTTAACGACTGGAAACTGTCCGCTATGGATCCCCTCGTGCCTCCACAGCTAGTAGGCAACACTAGCTGGGTCTCTATTGTGAAAAAAATCGGAGATTCAAACTGGGCGTGTCTTGAAAGTGCCGAAACGTCGAATATCGACCTAATTCAGGTCATGAAGACTGAATTACGGCATTTCAGCGTTCAGACATACAATGGGCTGCTCTGGGTATACTCTGGTAACCGAGTTTTTCCCATCTGGGTTGATTTGAGCGAGAGAAGGGCGTTAATGTTCAATTATTTGATACCTGAAGAGAAGGACCGATATCGAGTTTGTGAAGTGAAACCGGCTTTTAAGAGAGGATGGAAGGCTGTAGGAGGATGGAGAACGTCACGTGCTATTCCGTGTTTCTCCAGGAATGGTAGTTACATCACTAGAGGTGATTTCACTAAAGGAGGAGGATATATTGTTGGAGATCTTGAAACAGGTGAGAGTTTTGCTTGTGACAAGCCGTACCTCAACAAAAACGGAAAAGCTGACTTTGTGTTCCCTTCAGTATCGAAATCTGGAGTTCAGTTCTTTTCTCTACCTCAAATTGAGGGTCGCAACCTGATCAATGATCTGGATGATGCCTGTGAGAATGAACAGGTTGATTGCACTAAAGAAACCACTTATATCCAGGGCAGGTACGATAAAGTGATTGTGGGAGACTCGTACACTGATTCAGAGGAGGACTGGGAACATGTTAGTGATGAGAATAGTGATAATGAGAGGGCTATTGAGGTACTTTCAAGACCTGTGCATATTCCCGATATCCATGGAGATGAAGATGACGATTCCGATGATGACTGGGAAAATGTCATGCGAGGAGGTCCTCCAGCGTTTGGAACGGGGTTTCAGTTTCAGTTTAATTTTGGCTAAGGAGTGGAGATTAGTTGAAAAATGAAAAAAAAAAAAAAAAAAAAAAAAAAAAAAAAAAAAAAAAAAAAAAAAAAAAAAAAAAAAAAAAAAAAAAAAAAAAAGGACAAAAGAAGGGTATTAATAATGCTGGAGGGTTGATAAGCAATCCAGCTTATGCATATTTACATGAAGTACAGCATTAACGTCAACATGGTTAAAATACAGTCTTGGGAACTGGGCACTACATTTTTGATTTGTTTATTGTTAATCGTACTTGACGGGTCATGAAATGATGCATCCATTGGATACATGGCAATTTGCCCAAGGTGGAGATCTCCATCCTCCGACATACTTGAAGGGTTTGGGGCATGCAGCTTCGTGTCTGTGGCAGGCCATTGTAGTAGTTGATAGTGTTGTTTGGGGATTTGGTAGTGATTTATGAGATATCCTGGTGGTATTTATATTGTCTATGGCACATGTGGTTCCATTGACATGGCTTTTTTGGGAAGCATGATGAAACAGTGTGGAGAGTTAAGTCAGGTGGGAGTTTCAGATATATTGACTGAGCCTAATTAGAAGGTGAAACTAGGCAAAATACGTATTCTAACAAAGGTGAAACTAACTGTAACGCTGTAATGGTAGAAAAAAAAAAAAAGACCAATGAAATGTGTAGAAGTGAATACAGCACCAGTGCCGGTACTGTTGTACAGTAGGTACGCTTGTAGGGTTATGAGCGAGGGCACTGTTAAAGGGAGTGAAATAAGGACAGTCAAACTGAAGACTGTATAGTCCAAAGGCAGTTGAGTAATATAACGTCTTCAGATAGTTGGTAAATGAAGAGATGAACAGAATATACTGTAGTATAGCAAGCAGACATCACGTGAATAGAATGAATGGTGACTATGAGGCTTGAGGTGAGCACTGTAGCTGTAGTAAGCCTATTCATACTGTAAGCCATGTCTACAGTGACAGTCATATATACTGGCACAAATAACAGAGAGTTATGATTCTCAATCAATTGCGTGCCATTTGTTGTAATAGAGTAAGGGCTTACATTTCTACTTGTACTGTACCGGTAGCTGTAGATTGTATGGCTAAAGTGTTCTGTCTTTACAGGCTCTATCTTAAATGGGAGAGATGGAATAGAGACAGTCAAATAAGGGTAGCTACCGGTACTGGTATATCCAAGGACAGTCCAAGGAGACGATATATAACATAATGGCTCAATTGCTGAGTGGATATTCCTAGTTCCAGCATCAATGTCTTTCACAGAGTACACATCCTGTTGATTAGCACTGTGGTAGCTTGTATACACCCTGCTCTTACTGTATTAGAGACAGCTACAGAATAAGGATACCGGTAGTCACTGTAATCCTAAAGACACTGAAGAGCCTATGGCTCGTCTAAGGCCTGAGGTTTCAATACAGTTAGATAGCAGAGAAGCTGATAGGAAAATGGTCAAGATACAACCAATTCTATGACTCTAAGAACCGCCACAAGCATTTTCTTAAAAATTATTTTTGTAATTTTTTTCATTATGGTACAGCTGTTGTCATTCAGACATTATCAGTCTGTAGGCAACTAGACAGCTCTCCGACACTCTCAATACACAAGCTGCTACAGTCTCCTTCACTCTTGAAGAGACAGTCAAATTAAGGACACTAAATAGCCTATACCTTACAGAACATGTCACCTTCCTCTGTATTTCTCATTAGTCTATCTATTACTGTCTATACCCCCACCTACTCATTCTCATCAATAAGGTAATTATGAATGGGCAGCTCAATATCCTTGGCCAGTCTCTCCACCAACCCCCAACTAGCATTCACTTTCCATTTCGTTCTCGAGTCTAGAGGATCACCTGATGTTCTCACCAACAGTTTCAAAGTCGTCAAAGTAGCGATCTGGCCTGGCAAATCGATATTCGACATACTCTGTACTCCAGCAGCGGTTCCAAACTGTTCTTCAGGCGAAATAGCATGTAGAATAGCCAGCATTCTCTCCAGTTCAAACGGAGGAGCTTCCAGCATTCGTGGATTGAGAGTAAGCCTCTTTCTTCTACCTGTATCTCGTCTTCCTTTTCGTCCATCTTTCGCTTTTGAAAAGAACCGGATATCGAATCGATCCGGGTTATAAGACGCCAGGTAAGCAGCCACAAGGATATACTTGCTATGCATGGGCAAATCATACGATCCTGTAAGTTCTTCATTGTTCCTTTTCCTCTTTAAAGCCTCCTCAACTCCAGGTTGAACTAACGAATCAGCTACTGCGAATTCAGACGAAAAAATATGCTGGCTCTGAATGTACAGTTTTGCCGTTTCGCGCATGTCAGCTGCTCCAGTAACCACAGGATCAACATAAACAGGCCAAATTCGACGAGCTATTTGTTTGTAGAGTCTGACGTCTGAAGAAGCATATGGAGATAGTGCATCCACCACCACTTGGCAGTACGAGCTCCAGAATGAAAGTGAAAGAGCGTCTTTGTCTGTACTTTGAGCTTTATCCAAAATATCCTCCGGCAAACGACATAATTCTTCAGAAGAAAGAATCTGAACAACCTCCTCTTTAGTGTACCTTGTAAACCTCACGTGAGGAATACTCGACGTGATAAGAGCTCTCGGTTCAAGTGTTGAAATTGTGAAAATAAAACAAACGTTTTTAATCCCACTCATTTCGTTCAAACGAGTGCAACAGTGGTAGATTTCGGCTGGATTTTCATGTAGCTTGTCGAGTCCATCCAGAACAATCACGTGAGGCTCAGTAAAGTCGTATTCGCTTTTAAAACGTTCCAACAAAGCCATGAATTGAGTCACGTTCTCACAGATGATTTCAAAGTCGGCAGAGACACTTCTTCCAGAGTTGTCGATAACTGCTCGAAGCGTGCGTTGAAGCAGAATTCTGATTGTCAGACATTGTTCAGCAAGCACGATTGAGTGGTTGAGCCCGCTTTCCTTCAGTAAATGTTTGAGGACTGTAGATTTTCCAGTAGATGGCTCGCCATGAACAAGTATCGATTGAGGCATTTCTAAGGCGTTTGACGAGAGTAAGACGCTGAGAAGTTTGATCTGCGTGTCGCGACAAGCCACAGCCGCTTTTGTGGCTTCAACGGACGATTTTGGCAGCATTTGATGGGGTGGTTGTGTTGTGAAGGAGGTTTCACCAACATGCGTCTAATCAGAGTTTGAAGTTTGATCTGTGGGAGGAGGTGGATAAAGAGAAGAGCTGGAATGGGTGGTATATATGATGTAGAGCGTTTATATGGTCACGTGATGTAGAAGTTGCTTGTATTTGCAGTTTTTTTTTTTTTTTTTTTTTTTTTTCAGAGAAAAAGTTCGTGATCTCGCCCAAAAAGCTAGCTAGAGACGTATAATTTTGACACTAGTCTCTGAAGAACAGTTACAGCATTGTGGCGAAAATCCAGCTCAAAATATCCACTTTTGACCGACCTTGGTGATGTAGTTCTGACAGTCACTCCAGTTATACTTTGCTTAAGCTTTAGGGTAAATTTGAAATGTCAAGTAATCTCTCAAGTTTGATAGCGTACAACTCGGAATTTTGTACTAGCATATTGTGAGATTAACGTGGATTATATAATTCCATGCCTTAATTAGTGTAATACAAAACACCTCATATCGGCGGAGTGTCTGGAACGTGTAATAAAGACCCCCAAGGCACTTTTTTAGTTGGCTTTTTTGTTAACCTTAAGCATATACCAACTACTCAGAGAACGTTCTTCCTCTCAATACAACACACACAGTAACGAAAGAAAAACTACAAACAAACAAATCCAAGGGTTTTACAGTGATTGATACTGTGTCTACGTCACTACCACAGGTTATGACTATGCCTTTTTCACCAACACCTTAATTTGTTCACCTTCATTAGATCATGCATGATGCATAATTTATTTATCTCCATCTCTTCACCACCATCACAACATGCTAACAGAAGACCAGAAGGAGCACCAGCGGCAAAAAGCCCTCAAAAAATTCGAGGAGGCGAAAAAACGTATGGCCGAAAAACGCAAGGCCACAGACGTAAGAGACGCCTCTGCTAAACGCCAAGCAAGATCCAACAACTATGGAGCGCCACCAATCACTCGAGCAAGTTACATTGAGTACGATCTGGCCAATATGAAAGACACTCAGGGCGGTTACCTGGACGACGAAGAGGAGGAGGATGTGGAGGAGTGGAAAAGACGTCAAGCTCAGACGTTTGAAGACGGTCCCATGTCTATTAATCCGTCTGAGAATCCTCGGTGTGCTGAGTGTCGGAGTTTTGATATTGATCCGCAGTTTCAGTCTGTTTTTAAATTGCTGGTGTGTCGTGCTTGTAAAAAGAAGCTGCCTGAAAAGTACTCGTTGTTGACTAAAACCGAGGTCAAGAATGACTATCTTTTGACTGAACCGGAGTTGAGAGATGAAGATCTGATTCCGCATCTGGAGAAGCCAAACCCGCATAAAAAGACTTACAACAATATGATGCTGTACGTGCGAAAACAGGTGGAGGAATTTTCCATCAAAAAGTGGGGCAGTTTAGACGAGCTAGACGCTGAGTATGAGAGAAGAGTGGAAATGAAGAAACAGAGAAAAGATAAAAAGTATCTGGATAAACTGAAGGAGATGAGGAAAAAGACGAGAGCGGAGAATTGGACGAAAACAGCTGCTAGAGATGTACATGTTCATGATTGGTCGGAGGATGTGGGGGGGGATGAGGAACATGTGAGGAGGAGGTGTCAGACGTGTGGAATGGAGACGGAGGAGTTGAAAATGTGACCAACGAGCGAAGCGAGTTGGTCACTAGAGCACGAGCGAAGCGAATGCTAACACGAACATGAGTAAATGTGAGTGTTTATTTATTTGTATATATTTAACTAATTAAAATTATTTTTCAAAAAATACCGATTAATTCCAATTAAATCAGAAAGCTGCATTGGGAGCGATTTAATGAGCTCTAGAACTTCTTGGAAAGAGTATGGCAGAGCGTACATGTGTAAAATATTAATATTTGTGCTCGGGACATTTAATATGATTTTATAGGAATTTACAAATAAAATGTGAAAATCGAAATAAATAATAAATAAACCAAAACGACTATTTTCAGGTCCAGGAGCTTCCAAATAGGTTATCCAACTCTCCAGAAAGATTATGAGCAAGCGTATATATCTATCACATTGATAGTTTGTCTCCAAGCATTTAATTTGATTTTATATGGAATAAACGAAGTTAAATCACAAAAAATCACAAAAAATACCAACAACCTCATAATCACCTCTAGCACCACCCTACACCTTCCATTACACCCTCACACCCCTCCAAACCCCCAAATTCGCCCGAAATCACTCCTAACCTCCTCCCTAAATACCCCCCTCTCACCCCTGATCCTCATCCCTAGAGGACGTGGCGTAATGGTAGCGCATTGGATTTCGGTTCTTCAGAACGACGTCCTCCAAAGGCTGCGGGTTCGAGTCCTGTCGTCCTCTCTTTTGCCCTACAGACGAGATTCTGTAATGCCGGTGTTTTTTGTGCATTTTCTGTGCATTTTTTTGGCATTTTTCACAGACTTTTCACCCACGCACTTGAGCCATGCACTTGGGTTGAGGCAAATTTAGTGGGTCACCTTAAAATGAGACCATACCAAGACAGACGATAAACAAAGGCCTGATAATGCAATCAATCAGCTCCATCAAATATTCAGGGGTCACTTTTTATTATCAGAATTACGTACTTTGTCAGATTAATTGCTCAAATTTCATTTTTCAATTTCATTACCTCCATTTTGATTGGACGTTACTAATCACTCAATCATATCTACAGCTACAAAAATCAGACAAACTACAGTCCAATACCACATCGGCACGCTCAGTTTCGGCTCAGTTGCTACGAAACTTCGCCTCAACTTCGCCGCTCTCATCTTATCAATATGTTTTGTATATGCGCTTACTCGTCATCCTCGTCATCGTCGCCAGCGGCCTCGATGTACTTGTGTCGGATATCCTTCCATTGTTTCTGTGTTAGTAAGAGCGAAGAGTGAAGGGCCAAAGGTCCTGAGCGGACAGTAGTGATTGTGACAGGTGATTGTATGACAAGTGATTGTTATGACAAAATCACTCGTCGTAATCACGTCTGAAAAAACATAACGACAAGTCAGATAATCATGTCAAATAATCATGTCAGATAGTCACTCGTCTGTATGTTCAGATTGCACTCGTTGCTTCGCAACTCGTGCAGTTGTTTTACGCTCAAGTTGCACTCGTTGCTTCGCAACTCGAGCGCAACTTTCGCATCGATACTCACGCCAGCGTTCAGCTTATCCCAAACATTATCAATAACAGTCTCAAAGGTCATGTCAAAGACAAAAGCGGAAGCGAAGATGGTGGCGACAAAGGCCGAGTTTCGCTTCACGAAAACGTTGTAGAAAGTGGTAGCCCAGGCCTGTGTTAGTGGGTGGTGGTGGTGGTGGTTCAACTAATGAGAGATGATAACACAAGCACAAACACGCCATCACAATGGGCGTGTCGTTGCAATGTCGCTGATGTCGCTGTTTGTGTCCTCATGTTGCTTCTGTGTCGTTCATGATGATGTTGTCGTGATGTCGTTCATCTTCGATCATGTCGTGCCATTTTTCACCCAGCAAACTGCATTGTCGGTTTTGTGGCATGTGTGTGGCACGTGTGCGTCACAGTAACACCCTCTGTTTGATGCTTCGGGCACTTTGTGCTCCTCAGCCCCATCTTGACTCACCATTTTGATGCTGTGTAATATCTCAATGTGAGAACGTGTGAGTTGAATCTGCAAAGCTTCTTGGGTCCAAAAGCCCGGACGGTGATTGGCTCAAACCTTAATTTTCCGGCCAGTAGAGAGACGCATATTGTCTTGGGAGTAAGCGGGTGTGTGTGGTACGATGATGTTGGAGCCGTGTGTTCGATTCTGGGAGGCGACGAAACAATAATGAAAGTTTCATCTTTCAACCCTGAACAACCAACTATAGCAGGCACCTCCAGTCAACCAACAGTGTCTAAAGGTACACTCATGTCACTAACAGGAGCCTACGAAAAAAATGGAGAGAGAGTGGTGGGAGGAAGTGTACGGGAAGACGGCAGTGTGAGACCCATTGCAAAGGTACGACCGGGATACCTGGCTAAAGAAGATACTCCAAAGTACAAGCCTAGAGGAGCCCGAGAGAGAGATGCAAAGCTCGGTATTGTTGAACCAGCCCTTCCAAAGGTGTCTGAAGGTACAGACGACAAGAAATCGGCCATTAAAGCTCGAATCCAGGCTGCAAAGCTCGAGTTTGAGAGAAAGAAGGCCGAGAAGGCTAAGGAGGCTGAGAAGGAAGATGAAGAGGTCAATGAGATGACTACGCAGTTTGTCAACTTGATTGTTCACCGAGATGATCTTCCGCCGCCTAGAGAGAGGACTGAGGAGGATGAGAGGAGGTGGAATGAGTTTGTTGCGGAGTTTGAGGCGAACGAGGCTAAAGAAAAAGCTGAACTGGAGAAGCAGAAAGCTAACAAGGCAGTTGAGTCTAAGCCTGAAAGTGCCAAGCCTAAACAAGAGTCTAAGAAGGAGCCTAACAAGGATGTCCAAAAGTCGTCTAAGGACACCCAACCCCCCTCTAAAGACACTCCTGCACCCAGAAAAGCTCTCAAGTCAAGACATGCCAAGCCTGCTGAAGACACAACTCAAGACACTAAAGCTGAGAAGAAAACAGGATATATTCCTCCTCATAAGCGGAAGTAGTCCTCTATAGACATTATTTATATTTGCATTATCATCTAATTACCAGTAGCTATACAGTAATTGAGTGCCACATGCTCTACTTAATTATGTCACGCTTAAAACACCCTTCTTCCTCACCACACAAAACTGACACAAAACACCATGCCGCGGTCCTCAAGGGGATACCAACTCTAGTCGTTATTGTGAAGGGGAGGGCACGAGAGTGTCCGACGTGTGGTCTGATACTTGGGGACGAAGACACTATCTGTGTCGTTTGTTGAGGGGGTCTGGAGGTGGGGTTACACAAACAGAGTATGGTTCTAAGGTGACACTCACAGATTAAGAGTATGTCTTTCGTAGTCTTAGTTTAGTTGAGTTTAGTTGGGAGTTCAAGTAAACCTTAATTGTTCACCATAACACACCCGTTTATCATGCATAAACCCAATCCAACTTTCCAGCATCGCCATGTACACACCATATGGAACGCCAGTGAAGGGAAAAACGACAAATGGACAAAGAGACGACTTTGTGTACGATAAACACGGTCTGCGAAGGTTCCATGGAGCGTTTGAAGGTGGCTGGTCGGCTGGATATTACAATACTGTTGGATCAAAGGAAGGATGGACGCCGAGACAATGGAACAGCAAACAGGATAGCCAGAAAGCTTCCAACACGATAGAGGATTATCAGGACGATGAAGACGATCGCAGGGATTCCAACAAACCAGAAATCGTCAATATCGGACCAGAACTGATTGCGAAATGGGACATTGAAAATTCCAGCAGTTTTGAAATCGTCCCTGAGGCTCCAAAAACGTACCTAGGACCAGCAGGACTTGGATACGACTCGAGGTTGGTTGATTCTACAGATGTAGCTCCTTTGAACGGCTCAAAACGGCTGCTTGTATCTAAAAACACGCCAATTTCACTGGAACCTGGATCTGGAAAAAAACGTCCTCTTCTTTTAGAAGATGAAGATGAAGAGGAGTTGTTTCCTACTGCCCGTGCGCTGCCTAAACTGCGAAAAGACAAGGCTGATACCTCCAAATCAACCAGTTTGGTCGTCAAACATAAATTTTTGAGCGCAAAAGAGCGAAAACTCGTGTCTACAAAACCTCCAGCGTCTCAGAAACGTGCCAGGGTGAATCTACGCACTCGATTGACCTGTTCAGATGGAAAACTGCCTCTCACTGGCTTCATTGTGGTTTCTATGGTGAATGAAGTGTTTTCAAAATACGGACTAGAGTCTATACCTGTGACTGAAACTACACTACAAAACCAGGTAGACAGCTTTCTAGACTCAATAGCGCTATCGGTACAGGATAACCCGTACAAATCTAAACTGGACAGTAAATTTCAGCTTGCTGGAAGTGCTGTAGAAGGACCTAAACAGGATACTGCTAGAACCACAGTACAAGATTGGGTACCTTCTAAACTACTTTGTAAGCGAATGGGAGTGAGGTATGACAAGGTGAGAGAGGAGGATGAGGTAGAGAGGGTGGTGAGGGTGTTTGGCAAGGAGAAGGTTGAGAAGTTGAGACTGATGTTCAGTGAGAATTGAACATGTACATATTTATTTATTTATAATACACAAGACAAAGCACACAAGGAACAAACCAGTACAAGAGCAGTTCTAGTCGAAGCTATTAGCTGTATTGATACAGTATTATGAGATGTAGTTTGTTTAGGCTGATTAGTTACAATTAGTTAAGGTTATAGCCAAGTAAGTGCCTGCTTTGAATGCATCTAGCTCAAAATATTTGGTAGTAAAGCAGGGGTATTATTATATATTCTGAATCAGCGTGCTTCGGAGAATCCAAATATGTGCTCTAAATTCCTCTCAGACAGGAACTCTCTGGTATGAATGAATAAATATTGTGTATATACTTTTATGCTCAGTAAGCGCTTCCTGGAAACATCACCGCTTTCAGGTTATTGAAAAAACCCTTATCATAGATATTAACCACCGGTTTATGATCCGTCAACAACGTCAAAGCCAGGTCGTTCTGAGCCACATACTCCCTTTCCTCCTGAGTCAGACTTCTATTAGGTCTCCCCTCCTCATCCTTCTGCAGCAGAATACTCTTGTCCAGCTTGACACCTGGTTTCTGGAACATCCAGACACTTCCTTCTCCGATCGCAGCATGAATATCGCCCCATTTGTCGGTTTCGTTGGTAGTAGCGCCTAGATAGACGTAGTAAAAGTGCATGGCTGTAAACGCACAAGCCAGAGCTCCTGTAGATACGCTCAACAGAAAGATCATGCCCACTCTCTTGTTTCCGTTCATGAGAATCACCTGCCACCATTGAGACACGATTCCAGGAGGGTTGGGGTGGTTCTTGTACGCTTTATCGACCATGACGACCATTTTCAAGCCTGCCAAAAGAGCTCCCCAACATAAAGTCCAGACGTTTCCCAGGAGAAAGAACAGGAACCATCTGTAGTTGTAGAGACCCACAGTATTGTTGATCCAGAGACAGTAGTGGTCGAATTTCGCGACGCATTTATTGGTGAACCGATCGTGCTTGGATCTAGCCGGTTTCGTAAACTTGCACGTGCTGCATTCGGTGTCTTCCAAGAAGAGTAAGTTATCGAATTCGAACTGATTGAGAATAGCAGCATGGTTTTGTTTGGTGATTTTTCCGGGATCTGAAAATGTAGCGAGAATGAAAGACACCACCAGCGCTACATACGCTACAGGAGCTAACCAGGCGTAGTAGGAGTGGTTCTCAGCAATGAACGGATGCAGGTCTTCATAGTATGCTGTAAACATGTAGGTGGTGAAAGCACAGTACAAAATCGGTACTAGCCAAGGCGCGATAGGTGCAAACACGGATCCGAAAGAAGATGCGATTCTCGTCAAGTTTCCGTTGAAATATCGCTGGTCGTATTTTTTCACGGCTTCAGGACGCGTCACCAGCCATTGTCGAAACTTGTATACTGCCGAGCCTTCAAACTGAGGTAGAGCTCCAAACAAAGCGACGAAAGTGAACACGGAGATGCACAGAATCGAGATCAGGTAGATTTTCAGCCACATCTTGAGCTCTCAGGTGTTTGGTGGTTCGGGTGTTGTGCATGAGCTGTATGCATGAAGCAGGATGAGACATCCGATGCAGTATGTCCGATAATGCCTCGGAGGTGGGATGTGGGTGGAATTTGAAAAAAAGCGCCTGTTTGTGCACAATTACACAGGTTATGAGCTATACCGAATTATTCATCAGCACTTCTCTGCTTAGCTAAGCTTCCATTGTTTTTCAGACCTCCCAATACAAATTCCAACATCCCAAAAGAGACGTCCGGATTAAGAGTATAAATCCAGCAATCGGATAATGATAAGAGAGGCACCAGTGACGCCAATTAGCACACAGAGGCAAGTGTGATACTGTTAGGACCACAATAGTCGTAATACTCGCTTTTTTTGACAATTTTTTTTTTTTTTTTTTCCATTTCATGAACCCCCCTTCACTTATTCCTATTTCCAATTCCACCCACCTCATCTCAAGCTCTCAAGCTACTGCATACTTCTATGGTAGCTCCTTGGCATTGGAGAGATACGTGTCCTGTAGATAGACCACGGAATGAACACAAACACATCAATTGAAGCTCTCCTATTGGTTCATTCTGCGCGACAACTACAGACACAGTAATACAGTGCTCATACAGTATATCATGACACCTGACAGTGTCTTCAGAGTCTACAGATAGACTTCCGATGACGTTGAGGCAACCAACAGGGATGGTGTACAGGGAGTGATACAACCAGAGTTGGTAGTGAAGTTGCTCTCAAACTCGGGAATACAGGAATATCGCACACACAACAAAGACTCGTTTTGTACAGCTCAATTGCTATTATTTGACGTCATAATATTATCTGCCTTACTCTTGTACCCGTAGCATAGGGTTGCACCTAACGTTATCCAGCAACAGGGGAAGATACAATAGCACCAATCAGTGGTAGATGTGTATGTTACACAAAAGCATTTTGTAAATATATATACCCCCGTCGTTCCCCCATTTCCATCTCCCAACTTGTCACTTGCCTTATAGTGAACCACTCATCTCTAGGGGTGTGCGCTATTACTTACTCACACCCGCATGTCCCAACCTATCTTGCATTCACTCCCATACACCACCACATGTCGTTCCTAACCTCGCTGAAGAACAAGGCGCTGGAGCTGTTTGAGCCGGAAAACTCGTCCGGCGTGATCCAGACGGCCGCCGACACCGCCCAGTTCTCAGACTACAAGCGCCGGCTCAACAAGGACGAAAAGTTCCGGCTGCAGTTCGGACTGCCGGACTCGCAGAAGCTGCTGGCAGATATCTCTGTGGAGGTGGCGCTGCAGAATGCCGAGAACCCGCCGGTCAATGCGAGCCAGGCCGCACGTTCCGAGTCGCTTATCGAGTTTTCGAACGTGATTTACCAGGGCAAGTTGTACTTGAGTGAGCAGTTTCTGTGTTTTACGGCCACAGACGCGCGGCAATGCTCGTTTGCGTTGCCGCTGCTGACAGTCAAACGGGTCGAGAGACTCCCGTTGAAGTCGTACCTCTTTGCGCTGTCTATCAAGACGTACAACAGCCTGACTCTGGTGATCCAGTTCATCGGCATCAAATCCGCCTGTGACCGCTTCTCGCTCGCGCTCAAGGCGCAATTGGGCAAGAATCTCACCCAGATCAAGTCCCTCAAACCGTTTCTCGCCACTCTGTACTCCGAGTACCTCCTGAACGTCATTTCTTCAGGCCAAAAAGGAGACGCCCCTCCTCCTCCTCTAGGAGGCCTGGGACAAATGTTCAGGTACCCGGGAGACGCAAAGAAACTGCGAGACAAGTCGAAAATGCGGCTTTGGCTGGAATACTTTCAGACCCATGGAAGAAACCTGACTCTGGTCAGACAACAGACGTTCTACAAACTCATCCGAGTCGGTCTGCCTAACCGACTCAGAGGCGAAATCTGGGAACTCACCTCGGGCTCTTTGTACCTGCGACTTGCCCATCAGTCCATGTACAAAGACCTGCTTGAAGAGTACGAAGGCAAGACTTCTCAAGCCACAGAAGAGATTGAAAAGGACCTCAATCGATCTCTACCAGAGTACTCGGCCTACCAGGATGATGAGGGTATTGCACGACTACGAAGAGTGCTGACAGTGTACTCTTGGAAGAACCCTGATGTGGGATACTGTCAGGCCATGAACATTGTCATTGCCGCTTTTCTCATCTACATGTCTGAAGAGCAGGCCTTCTGGTGTCTCAATGTCCTGTGCGACAAGATGCTTCCCGGCTACTACTCAAAGTCCATGTACGGAACACTTCTTGATCAAAAAGTGTTTGAGTCTCTGGTTGAAAAGACAATGCCTCTACTTTGGGACCATCTTCAGAAATGCGACGTGCAGCTGTCAGTCGTCTCTCTCCCCTGGTTCCTGTCGATTTTCATCAACTCCATGCCGCTGGTTTTTGCATTCCGAATCATTGACGTGTTTTTCCTGGAGGGTCCCAAACTGCTGTTCCAAGTGGCTCTGGCGATTCTGCGAATCAACGGAGAGAGACTCCTGGACGCAGACGACGATGGACTCATGATTGGAATCATCAAGGAGTACTTTTTGACTCTGGATCAGTCGGCTCATCCTACTTCCAAGAATGAAAAGTTGAGATCGATTACCAAATTCCAGGAACTCATGGTGGTTGCTATGAAGGAGTTTAGCGTGATTACTGAGCCGTTGATCACTGAACAGAGAGCAAAGTACCAGGATCGAGTTTTGGAGGATATCGAGATTTTCGCCAAGAGAACTTCCATCAGAAACCTCCAGAAGACAAAGAATCTCACTCAGGATGACTTGTCGGTCCTCTACGACCGATACCATACCTACAGAGACATGAATCTGGAGAACTACCAGAATTTCCTTTCGTCTGTAGTGTGTTGGACTGAACCTCAGGAACTGTCGATTGACGGCACTCCTGACTTCCTCAGAAGACTGTACACTCGATGGGACAGTGATATGAAGGGTACTCTTTCGCTTCAGAACGTTGTCACCGGAATCGACGCTCTCAAACAGTCTGACTTGATGGGTCTCATGACATACTTCTTTGAGTTGTATGATGATGATGGAGATGGATCCATTGATCGAGAGGGCATCTTGAGCATGTCTGAAGGTCTTCTTTTCTTGACAAAGGCCTGGAGAGAAGGAACTGTGTACACTGATGGCACTCCTATTCTCGATCAGATTTCTCTCGTTGAACTTGAACGACGAGAGAAGGAACGTCAGGAGTTGCTGGAGCAGGAGGAGCTGCGTCTGGCTGAAGAGATGGAGGCTCTTCGTCTGGAAGCCGAACAGGCCAAAAAGACCGAAGAAGATGCCGCCAACCAGGCCGAAGCTATTTTCGATACTCCAGACACTGATGATGATGACAGCAAGTCTACTAAATCGGTGAAATCCGTCTCTTCGCGGTCCATCAAGTCCACCATTGGCTCAATTGGAGCTGGAGCTGGAGCTGTGGGAGGTGCTGCTGTGGGTGCTGTTCGAGGAGCCGTCCGAAGAAAGTCCTTCAAGGATATCGGCGATCCCATCCAGGAAGCTCAAAAGGTGGCCCATGAACAGAACGTGCGGTACCTGTCTGCAGTGTCCAACTTCATCCAGCGTGCTTTTGAGTACGCCAATGAAGCTCAGAAGGATGAAGATGCAAAGAAGGAGGGTAAGGAGAAGGCCACCGAGGACAATGTGGCTGCTCATAACGCTGCTCTGGATCCTTCAAAGCCGTTGTTTATTGATCTGCCTACGTTTAGAATGGTGGTGCTGGCTGATGAGACTCTGGAGACACTGTTTGCAGTGTCCATGCCTCACTCAGTGGTTCTTAGACAGAGTGACGCTGATAAACACAAGAGAGCTTCGCTTAGAGACGTGTTTGACGGACTGGTGGCCGATGGAATGCGAGTTGCGGGAGAGGTGCGAAAGAGAATTGATATCGACAAGAGTGTTAATGACTCGGAGGATATTGGAGAGGTGGTTAGTGGTAAGGATCGGGATGTGTTGGATGAGGTTATTTAATGAGTATATGATTTAGCTTTAGCGACGAGCGCGACAAATCAAGTTCGAGCTTGCGAGAGCTTGATGCAGTCGCCGCGAGGAGCGTCTAACGCCCTTTACAACTGTAGTCTGGCGCCCCAAACCCGTAGTATTATTAACAAAATCCTAACTAAAACCGTAACTAAAACTAGCCTTTACTTGGATTTAGCTCACATTACGTAATCAAATTTAAGGTTTCATCCAATCTCAACTAAAGAGTCAACTAAACTTCACATTTACTTGACTTTTCGTCTGCTTACGTAAGCAGAAATTTGGCGAGCGCTCCGCTCTTTTGGGGCACAAATAAAAATGAAAGTGCCCCAGAAGGAAGACCCTGGGGTCCAAAATTTGCACGATGTCGTTGCCGACAACGTGAAGGGCACTCGCTGACGCACGTGCCACAAGAGGATAGGCCAAGGCACGAGTTACCAAGTGCCCCTATGAAAGTTACTAAGCCACTGAGACACAGACACTCGCTGAAGCTCATATCTGTGTACCGTTACAAACACGAGATGCTCATGTTTACCACACGCAGGCACTCGCTCTCGCTCGTGCCCTAACTGATCCATCAACGACTAGAGTTGGTAACCCCTAGAGGACCGCGGCATGGTGTTCTGTTTCAGTTTGTGTGTGGTGGTGAGGAGGAGATGTTCTACTTTAGGTGCACATGTTTAATTAGACGGTGGGATAATTCGACTGGTCAAGTGTAGATGGGAGTATTGTGGGTGTTAAGTCAGCTGCTATTCTAGTAGCTACTGAGGGTGATATTCAAGCAATACTCATATTGTATTGATGAGGCTTTAGACCTGCTGATATATGGAGAGAGCTGTGTCGTGTTGGTCTGGTTGTGGTGTCCTGTTCTGAGCGTTATGTTGGGTGATCTTTTGTTTAAGCCCAGATTAGTTTGGGTCTTACTGTGTCAGATGACTGTATATAATATTTGACGTTTCCAATGACAGTAATTCAATTTCAGGAATCCATAATATTGCACCACCTCTTTACTATCATCATTAATTATACTGCCCTCTTATACACCTACGCTCACTTATGCCTTGTCTACTATCGTGCATAGATAACGCAACTATACATCTCTATCTATATACTGGTACTGTCAAGCATGCAACGTGGAAACATCTTCCGACTTGAACTTTCTCTTGCAGTAAGGACAAGCGGTGGTAGCATCATACGCCAGCTGGGCTACTTCATGAGATCCTCCATCTGACGAGTTTTCAACCACGCGAAAAATGACGAAATCGGGGTTCCTCAACAAAGCATGCTGTTTAGCAATCTCCAATAACAAGTCACTATTCTCCATATCATCCTCACTCCATGCATCAAACGCGTATCTTCTCACACTCTCCGAAACCTCTTCCACTGTACTTCTCGAATCTGTCCTGATCTCATACGAAGGCGAATGGTCGTATTTGTAGCTTGGAATCGCATTGGGGTCCGGTTTCTCTACAATTTCCTTGTAGAAATGCAATATTGCTTCGAGTCGCGCTCGCGAGAGGGTCTTTGAAGTGCTAAAAGTCGAGTGATTAGCTGGATTTCCACTGCCCAAAAACACTGCTCTTCCTAGCAGCCCCAGCTCAGCTCCCTGACATGCTGTAACGTAAACCAAGTCTCTCTCATAGCCGATTTCGTCATAATCCACCAGTCTCGAGGTCGAGAGCCGGTTATTTTGCCGCATGAGCTGCACTGCGTCTTCCAGTCTTGCACACCGGTCTCGACCCGGGTACGAGTAGCCAGTCACCTGGTTCTCAGCGTCCTGCCAGTTGGAAAAAATGCCTCGTCTGCGGCCTCCGTAGACGGCGTAGTAGGGCATGGTGAAGATGACGCTATCGGAGTAAGACACGTCTATATATAGTCTGGCTGGCGGAGGCGCTAGTGCTAGCCGAAGTTTATTGTAGTGGAGTTTAGTTGGGGGGTTGTGGGGAGGATTTGGAAGAGGTGTGGAGGGTGCAATTGGGGTGTAGGAGGGGTGTAGTTTGGGGTGGAGGTGGAGAGGGGGTGGAATATTATTGGTGTGAAAGGGTTAGTGGTTTGATATATTTTTCAGCCCACTGAAGAGTGCCCTGTTGAGAGACATTTGTTGGGAGTATTGGGAGTATAGTTGGGAGTTGGAGGGGTTGGAGGGAAGCTAAACAAAAGTGTAAGAGAGGGGACTGATACAAGCCACAGCATATGGTATTTAGCAGGTATTTGAAGGTAATTAAATGATAGAAAATGGAATTAAACGATAAGAAATTGAAATAAAATAGAGAAATGCTTTCTAGCCTTGAAAACAGGTCAGAGAGTAACTTCAGTTGGGTGTATCTTAGCAGTTGGTGTTACAGTAGATGGCCTTAACAGAGACTTTACAAGGCAACCTCCTAACAGCATCTTCAAATCAACGAGTGGTACAAGAATACAATAAATCTAGCATACAAAGCCATTGAATCACATCTGAAACACAAGCCCGTAAATTATCTTTACAAAGCTCTCAGTATGGCAGTGGTAAAGAGTATAAGGACCGTAGCTACTGTTGAGGAAGACAGAATACAGTGCTACAAGTATAACTGAAACGAGAACACAGCAGGATGCTCTAGCTAGACAATATATACCGTACATTATTTATTCAATCTAGTATTATACAGAACTTCAGGTCTACAGTGTTTGATTAACAGAGAGTTAACGTATACTGGAACATCTAGCTACAGTCTTCTACACAAGTCGAAGTACAACACATCTCATAACACATAAATCACATTAAATATACTTGTAGCTGTAGCGAGCACTAGGGGGTTATGGAGTTCACTTAGTCAGACAATATGTGCTTACTAAGTCAGACAATAGTCCACTCCTGACCTTCGGCCAGTCGTTCACTGTTTGGAACTCCACTCAGCCCACGAACCAAGGTAAATACCCCGGTTCTCATATCCACAATGCTCAGCCTGCGAATCAGCAGTCTTGGCTCGCATGCCCGACTGGCAGTAAATCACCACATGCATATCCTTTGCAGGTTTAGGGAACCCCAGCAGCTGCTCAAACTCTGCGTCTTCCTTGCACAGTGCAAACGACACAGAACGCAGAGGCATGTTTTTGGCGCCCGGAATGAAACCGGAATTGTACTCATTGGGCTCTCTCACGTCAATGAGAACAGTGTCGGAAGGACAAGTTCCAGCGACAATGGAGTCGGACAGAGCCTTGATATCGTCGTAAGAGTAGTTTTTGGCGGGGAAGGCGGAGGCAGTTGCGGTGAACATGGCGAGAATGGAGGAGAAAAAGGTCATTTTCATTTTGAACGAGGAGGTGGTGGGTTATATAAGGGGGGCACAAGAGAAGGACAAGGACAAGGGTACAAGGATATTTATGTGCGTCTACACATCTGGTTTGTGCTTGAAGTGCATTTAAAGTGCAAATAAGGTGCATGAGTATAAAGATGCGAGCAAGGCCACACCACTAGAAGTGCCCCATACAGACACAAAACCACCGTATAAGCACTCAGAATCAATACCCTACGGTCACGTGACATAAAAATACATATATTCAAGTGTTTTACCTCCTTTTCAACTGCTCTATACCGGTTGCAGCCGTTGACCCACCCAACCTTATTTCAGAGTTTGGTGGCAAAGGTGGCTAGGCCGGTGGCTAATATGTGGCTGTGCGTCAGTCTAGACTTTCATGACTAAACATTAACATGCACTCCATCCTTCATCCACGCCTTTCCAGCGTTACCCCACCATCTGGGCAAACAGCTCATGGGCTCGTAGTCAAAGTTTTTATACCCATTTCGATCTTCGGGACAAGCACATCTTCCGCTTTTATGACTCTGTTCGTCACTAGGACATCGGAAAAACGGAGGATGATAATATCCGATATCTGCAAACTGGTGGATCTGAGTCTTGTCCAGCATGTATCCTACAGCCAGAGAATGCACGGGGGCGTCTCCCCATCGCTCGTAAAAGAATCCTCCGGCTTTATCGAGCCAGTTGAAAAATTCCAGATATTTTTGCGACCGGAAAAAGTCCATATTTCCAATTTCGAAATTTGACCAGAAATGGCACAAATTCCACTCTCCATGCCACTCGGGCATGAGATCTCCGATTCTGTTTACTCGTTTGTCTTTCAAAAATCCCACCGACGAATTAGGATGAACATACTGAGGATGAACGTCAAAGAAGCCTTGAACATGTTCAGCTAGAGTGGCTACTGTCTGAGGGTACTCGTACATGGCCATGACGAAACCGTACTGTTTGTTGTTTTCTCGCATAAACGTGAACGGATCGTACTGCTGGTCACAGAATAACTCCACATCAGGCTCTACTCTCCAGTAATACTTGTACTTGAGTAAAGGAGCCATTCTGAAAAAGTAGCCTGAATTGAACCTGCACATGCGTCTGTACGAGAGCGAATCTCCATAAATGATACCCTCCTTTGTGAAATTCTCCACAGACTCGAAAACCTGGTCTCTGTTCAGTCCAGGAGTGATCTGCCAAGACTCTTTAGGCACCTTATAGTACTCTGTTGTTCCAGAAGCCATACCTGTGGTGTACTCTTTGAACTCCTCAGTGAATTCTCTATCGTTGAGAAACACCCACGGGTACTTGTACTTTTTGTTGAACCGATCTTCGATAGATCGCATGGCCAGTACTGCTTCCTTGAGCTCTCTGTTTCGTACCAGCATGACCAGAGTGGCGTTTTCTCTGCCGATTTGACGGCGGTCCTTTGTGTCCTCTCCATTCCACGGTTGATGCGTGAAATCATAGATCCATTTGCGGTTCTCATATGGATATGGCGTAGTTGCTGCTTGCTTGAGAGAGTTGAGCGAGGAGACTATTGAGAGTACTCCTACTGTTTGCGATAGAAGCAAGATGAGAATGCCTGTGAGTAGTAGAACCGGAAACAGGATGGTTCTCGGGTGAGCGAGCCGTTCTTTTGGCGTTTGTTTTTTTCCCATGTTCTCAGTGCTCTGCTCTGTCTCGTCTTCACCAAGGCTTTATCGTTGCAGTCCCGAACTTTAATGATTTTTCACGATTTTTCATGATTTTATTTTATTTTATTTGTTTGACTTTGGTCGACATCAACAGTGCATATTCAACAGATTCAGGTATTCAACACAAGTGACAATGAACACAAATCCATATAAAATCCATACAAAAACCGTAGTAATATGGGAAACCCGTTTACTAAAACGCCCCATTCCCCTTCTAGAACCAACAAACACACTAACTATCTCCTTAGCACATGTTGGTCACTTAAAGATCACATGCATATCCACCTTGTTAATCTTGCCGCAACCTTGCTCTCACCACCCAACACACATCTGAAAGATGATGATAACTCGTCTGGTTCGAGCCCGTGTGCCCTGTGGCATTCTGAGGCCTCTCCAAACACACACCCCGAAATTTACCCCAACACAAACACCTCTATGTCTTTCTCCCCCCCGACACTTTTCAAACACCACCATCCGATCTGTCTTCAGAACTCGTCCTCTGCTCAAGGAAAAAAAACCGCTCGGCGACTACAAGAATGTCAGCCTGAGTGACGTGAAAAACAACCCCATCTACAAGTTTGTCTACCTGTCCAAACCGTGGTACAAGAGTACGGGGTTCAGGGTGTTTGCAGTGACCGTGGGTCTTGCCACTGTACTCTATCTGTTCTCAGATGGAGCTCACAAGGTGCTGAGACACACGGGACATGCGATTGAACGAATCTGGGTTGTGATTGTCGCCACCTCGAGATGTGTTTGGCTGTATAGAAAGACGCTGACTAAGGAGTACCCTACTGAGGAGGAACACGCTGCTGCTCTTTCTAAGTGCCACAAGAAGGCTGCTGAGATCACCCTCCAGGCTATCCGAAAGAATTCCGGCGTTTACATCAAACTCGGCCAACATATCGCTGCTTTGACATACATTTTCCCTCCTGAATGGACAGAAACCATGGTGCCATTGCAAGACCAGTGCCCTGAGTCGTCCACCGAATCTATCCGAGCAATGATCAAGAAAGATACAGGCAAAAATCTCGACGATTTGTTCCTGGAGTTCAATGAACATCCCATGGGAGTAGCTTCTCTAGCTCAGGTTCATAAAGCAGTTACTATCGACGGAAGAGAAGTTGCTGTCAAAGTGCAGCACCCTTCTCTCGCTGAATTTGTGCCCCTCGATGTCTACATGACCAGAACCATCTTCACCATTGTCGACCACTTTTTCCCAGACTACCCTCTGTCTTGGCTGTCGGATGAAATGCAACGGTCTATTTTTACCGAGCTGGATTTCACAGAGGAGGCCAACAATGCTGTCAAGACACGAGAGTACTTCAAGGATACCTACAAGACGACCGCTCTTCGCATCCCCGAAGTGTACTGGTCTAAGAGAAGAATTCTGGTGATGGAGTTTGTGGACGGTTCTCGACTGGACAACAAGCCGTACTTCTCTGAGCACCACATCAACCCGGATGAAGTGTCCGCCTGTCTGTCGCACATCTTCGATACCATGATTTTCCGTCCTGGAGCAGGTCTTCATTGTGATCCTCATGGAGGCAACCTTGCTATTCGAACTAGAGACAACTCGCGAGGAGGACACAACTTTGAGATTGTCCTATACGACCACGGACTGTACAGATTTGTGCCCACCAACATCCAGCGTGACTATGCGCACTTTTGGCTTGCTTTGATTGACTCCAATGAAGCTGAGATGCGAAAGTACGCTAAACGGTTCGCCAACATTGACGACGACAAGTTTCCTTTGTTTGCAGCTGCCATTACCGGCCGAGACTTCAAACACGCAACGTCTGACCTCAAATCTAAACGATCGCGAGCGGAAATCGAAAACATGGTCTCTACTATCGCTTCCGATGGACTGTTGTCTGATATCATGACGCTTCTGCACTCTGTGCCTCGAGTGGTGTTGCTGATTTTCAAGACCAACGATCTGACGAGACATCTGGATGAGACTCTCAACTCGTCTCTGGGTGTTGAACGAACGTTCCTCATTATGGCCACTTACTGTGCAAAGACGGTACTTGAAGAGCGACGAGAGAACTTGATTAAACGGTACTCCAGACTGGATATCCGACGATGGCTGGGTGAAGGTTTCGCGTGGGCTAGCTACCTGAGACGGCTCCTGCAGCTCAGAGCGTACGACTTTGGCCTCATGGTAAGGAATTTCTTCTAACAAGATAGAATGTAGATAGTGATATATATAACCAATTTAATGATGACAAGATGAACACACGGAATACGGTATACCTGAACACACCTACTTGTACAGAGTCGTAAAAGAAGCATTTCTCCTCTCACCAGCACATAGCCCTACTTGTTAGCCGCGTAGTACCGGATGACAAACTGTGCACTTTGGCTCTTCGGAGACATCCAGAATAGTGTTACTTTCAAGCCCATGAGTAACATGTAAGTACAGGGTTGCAGTGTACCATGAATTATCTATAGTTACAAGCACGACTTGTAGTGAAGAGCACACCGACTTGAAGATCCCTCGAGTATGAGCACTTTTGGCCTGCTTCGATTGACTCTAATGAAGCTGAAAATGATTTCACTGACCAGCTTCAGCATTTCACAGTTGCTACTGTAAGTAATTGTGGCTTGCGTTTCAAGTGACGCTGCCCTTCTTTTATAGTAACGAAAGTTCCCGTTTGAGTAACTATACTATTGATTAGTGCCCCTTTCACGCCGTCTAAGCGATTTTGTTTCATTGTAGTCGGCGTCACAAGCCGGGTTAGTACCAGGTCCCGTACCAGGTACTGTCCGCAAGTGTCAAAAAATGTGGAGGAGTACATTTACGAGAATTACACCGCGGTAGACTCCAGTAAGGCACTGGGCAAATTGGTGTAACCTCACATTAAAACCGTGTCGTACTATACGCATGTTTTCTTACAGTATCAATGCCTGTATTCAATTTTGGAAGCTCATACTTCACGGGTACATCTCGGGAATGCAATCTTAGCTTGAACTTTTTCTTACCCGCTATTGAGCGTTCCTTAATAGCAGCCATCGGCTACCGCTTTGGAAAAGTCTTTTTACACATTTGGATATTCGTTTTACGACATGCAGGTTTCAGGGTAACATGGTGAACCGAGAACAAGGTATGTACCGGTACATTTTATTTTAGCGTGTCTATTTTCGTCGTTGCAAAAATTAAGGTCTGTGGAGAATCAAACACTAATTACGTACCAGTACGCTGATTATGCACACAATCTCTTGACCACTACATGGCACAAAACGAGAAAATACGAAACACCACAAAACGCACCCAGAAACGCCGAAAACCGCAGACAAAACACCCAAACATGAATTTGCAATAGTGAGTAACTCCACCCCACTTGATACATACCCCATTTTCTTGATACCACATTGGCACCACGACATTACGAAAGACATGCATGTCAGTTCTGTACGACATTGCTGGGGTTTCGATGTGACATCTTACACAGTACATTGCTCTTCAGCTGGTCGTTGTTCGTCACGACATGGACAGGTCGTTGTTCTGTGGGACTGCATCGGCAAAAATGTGATTCAGGTATATATACCCCTATGTTGGGAACCTCTGTTCTCCATCCGACAATGCTTCTCTTCGCCACCCTGCTAACTCTTGGGCAGATTGTGGCTGTCGCGGCCCAGGCCGTTCTTCCGAACCCCATTACTGGAGCTACAATTCTCAACACGCCTTTATACCGGTGGGAAATACTTAACGCAAGTGTTCCATACTCTTTCACTTCTGCCCAGACTGCCGCCATCAATAGCGGTGACTACTTTGAGTTCACTGTTTCTGGCGCCAACTATCCCAACCCCAAGACTGACATTGCCTATGATTTCTACATCAAGAATTTTGATGGAGCGGACCTCTTCCACGTGACCTCTGCCGATGCGATCACCTTCCGGGCGGTCGCCACCTCTATCTTTGACCGGAATGCGCTCACTAATTTGGCCGGAACATTCAACCTCGAACTGTTGGTCAATGACGATTTAGCTTGGCCGAATGATTATAGAGTCACCATCGGTGGCGCCTCTGCTACGTACACTACCACAGTGGATATTTACCTGGCCCAAACCCAACAAACGCTACTTGTTAGCTTCCGAAACCAGAATGGCGTAGTCAACGCTCATCTTGCGTCTTACTATAACGTCGGTCTCCCCGACGGGCTACGGTATTCTGGATTCGAGATCGTTGACGGCTTTATTTTTGAGCCCACAGACAGGGAATTTGGCATGGAAATCGCGAACTACTTCGATAGTGGCTTCAACAACTTGGGTACCGTTTATAATGCCGACTGGACTGCCGATCCAAGTTTCGTTAATGCTACCGACAGTCAGACGAGACTCAATAGCGCTTTGATGCCTGCCCGTGGTGGCGCCACTCAGGGCGTGTTGCAGAAAACCCTGGGTCGGTTTGACGGCTCTGGAAACCCTGCCTGCTTTATCGTCAAGTCCAACTACCAAGGATACGACTTCGTTTCCACTGAGCAGATCTGTGTTATTCCCGGTTCCGGTGAAGGTGGCCTTCCTAATGGTTCTGGACGAGGTGCTGTTGCTTTTGAAGCCGTCCCGACGACTTCCACCTCTGAATCGTCAACCGAGGCGGCTACTAGTGAGACCTCCACTGAAGTCTCTACGGATGTTGTGCCCACGGATGTGTCTTCTACCGATGCCGCTTCAAGCACCGATGCTGTTACCGACACTTCGGCTCCTCTTCCCGTTGAGACTACAACTGATGTTCCTGTGGAGACCTCGTCTGGTGGTCTTCCTATTGACCCTACTGAGGTGCTTCCCACTTTGACAGACGTTCTTCCTGTTGACACTACCAGCACTGATGGTCTCCCTATTGAGACCTCTACTGATGGTATTCCAGTCGATACTTCCTCCACTGATGGTGTTGTTCCTACTCCTGTTGAGACCTCAAGTGCTCCCTCCGTCGAGACCTCTAGTGATGCCCTTCCTGTCGAGACTTCTTCTGATGGAACTCCTGCTCAGACTTCGTCTGATGGCACCCCTGTTCAGACTTCTTCTGATGGTACCCCTGTTGAGACTACTTCTGACTCTTCCCCTATCGGAACTTCTTCTGATGGCACACCTGCCGAAACCTCTTCTGATGGAACTCCTGTTGAGACTTCTGGCTCTGGCCCCTCTTCCGACAACGGTGCTACTTCTACACCTACTGTTTCTTCTGATGCCGCTGCTTCTTCCGGTGCTTCCTCCTCCGATGCAGCCTCTGCTTCTGACGTTGTGCCCACCACTCCTGTCACTACTGCGAGCGATCTCCCCGCTTCTTCCACTGTCGGCCCCTCCTCTTCCCTTCCTGTCCCGACAGGTACCCCTATCGATCTTACCGAGCTTATCAAGCAGATTACTGAACTGATTAAGTCCATTGGTGAGAAGGGCAGTGGTGGAGGAGACGGCGGTAATGGTGGTGGTACCGGTACTGACGACGGCACTGGTGGCGTTGATGACAAGGCCATTGAGGACTTCAATGACCTGCTTGAGGAGATCCGAAAGCGAATTGGGGAGCTTGTTGGCCGACTCCGCAACGGTGGCTCTGGAAACGGTGGCTCTGGAGGTGGATCTGACAACGGCGGCTCAGGAAACGGTGGATCTGGAAGTGGATCTGAAGGCGACAACGGTCTCAAGGATCTTCTGGACCGGCTCCGGGCTCTTCTTGATCGACCTGGTGCAGGCTCTGGTTCTTCTGGCTCTGGTTCTGGAACTGGCCCCAACACCGGAGACGATCTCAGAGCTCTCGTTGAGAAGCTCCAGCGAGATGTTGATGATCTTTCTCGTCGAGTTGGTGCTGGCAACGGTGGATCTGGCAACGGTGGATCTGGTGCTGGTAACAGTGGTGCTGGTAACAGTGGTGCTGGTAACAGTGGTGCTGGTAACAGTGGTGCTGGTAACAGTGGTGCTGGTTCTACTGGTTCTGGCTCCTCTTCCGGTGCCGGTGCTGGTGGCTCTGGTTTGGGTTCCACTGGAGGTTCTGGTAACCCTGGTTCTGGTTCCTCTTCTGGTGCCGGCTCTGGTGCTGGTAGTGGATCTTCCGGTAACACTGGCTCTGGTGCTTCTGGCTCTGGCGCTGGCTCCGGCTCCGGCTCTGGAACTGGTGTCTCTTCTGGATCTGGATCTTCTGGTTCCGGCTCTGGATCTGGATCTGCTGGATCTGGATCTTCTGGTTCCGGCTCTGGATCTTCTGGATCTGCTGGATCTGGATCTTCTGGTTCCGGCTCTGGATCTTCTGGATCTGGATCTGGATCTGGTGCTGGTAGTGGCTCTGGCAGTGGTTCTTCTGGCTCTGGAAGCGGCTCTGGAAGCGGCTCCGGGTCTGGTGATGGTCTTGGAGATCCTGTTCAGGCCAACGCTGCTACTTCCTTGGCTGCCAGCGCCCTTCTGGGTCTCACTTTCGTTGCCATGTTGGTTTAAACGAGTGAACACGAGCGCAGCACCTTTCTTTAGTGCTCCACTTCTCACCCCGTGATATCTTTTAATTCTCATTTCTATTTCTTTAGCTTCTTTAATTAATGTACTACTTGTAACAAAATGTTCAGAGATGTATCGTATCGTAGCTGCTCAGTTGTGCTGTTCTACCTAAGAGTCATATTGTCACCTTAAAGTGAGTCACTATCACCAACTTGAACACCTCCATCACGTGACCAATTCCTTATCTGTTCAAAATAGCCGCTTCAGCAGCGATTAAGTTCACATGCATCTCCTAAGTCCGTCGTGCATGATCTGTGGGGGTCACGTACATATATCTTGCACTGTCCATCATCAACTCACTCACCAACATGTCAGTAGGATTCTCAGTTCCTGATTGGACGCCTCGTTCGGCCTTTGCTCTCGATCAAACCCTTCAGGGTAACTACTGCAAACTGGTTCCCTTGTCTCTTGATTACACTGAGGATCTGTTTGAAGCCTACAAGACTGCTCCTGCTTCAGACTGGTTTTATCTTCCCATTGAGAAGCCTGAGAGTGTGGAGGAGCTCAAGAACTACTTGAAACAGCACCTGAACACGGACAGAACGCCGTATGTTGTCATTGATCTGAAAACCAACAAACCGGTGGGTTCTTGTTGTACTTTCAGAGTGGATCAAGCCAATGGAGTGTGTGAGATTGGATTTATTGCCTGGAGTCCTTTGATGCAGAAGACACCCATGTCTACTGAAGCTGTTTTCCTCCAAGCTCAAAACGCTTTCAACAAGGGATACAGAAGAGTAGAGTGGAAGTGTGATTCATGCAATGAGCCGTCCAAGAAGGCTGCCAAGAGGCTGGGATTTCAGTATGAGGGTTTGTTCAGACAGGCGCAGGTGTACAAAGGAAGAAACAGAGATACAGCGTGGTTTTCCATCATTGATACGGAGTGGAAGGAGTTGGAGAAGGGGTTTGAGAAGTGGTTGAGCAAGGACAACTTTGATGAGGAGGGGAAACAGAAGGAGGTGTTGCATGTTGGAAAGAGGTGAGCTGACACCAGCTTCCTGACAGTATTCTGATGTATTTTTACAGATAATGGAAGATTTTTGGGGTATAACAGGATATAGAGAGAACCAGGGTAGATTGGGGTGTGGGGAGTGATATGGGAGTTGATGAGGTGATGGGGAGTACGGGGAAAGTTGTAGAATTGCAATTGAGTAGGTATTGGTCGAGATATGGGGATTATTGGTTCTGTAGGTTGGGAGAGGGGGGTTGAGTAAATGTTCAACCGGAGATAGTGGTGGTAAGTAAGTGTAAGTAAATGGACCACTATACGATATGAAGGCCACCGAGAGGATAAAGACCAAGAAAATGGCAATTACCCCAATCGAGTAAAAATATCACCGGATTTACTTACTAGTGTTGATAGAAACAGAGCTGGCATTACTGAAATGTTGCTTGCTGACCTTATCCTTATGACTAAGAGCACACTACCGTAGGGAACAATACAGTGAGCTGATAGCAACAGTGTTAACCACTACAAAGAGTCAATTCTGGTATTCTGAGAGATTGCTATAATATCAGTTTATTGCTTGCTTGAGAGTTTCACACTATGCGGATACTTTTAGTCCAAACTCTCTATTCTCTTCCCCTCCCGTATTAGACATCTCCGATGACGCCTTATTTAAGGTGCTGATAAGATTGCCACCCACAGCAGGTCATCACCCTAAGCTCTCAGGTAGGTTAATATGAGAGGAGTGAGTGGTACCAGTCGATAGCTACAGGCATGGAGAATTCAATTGCCTATAACAAAAGCCGCTAGCGGTAATATTAAGCCGCAATTGAACTAAGACATAAGTGTTGGCTACTGTTCCCCTCAGTGCCTGAAATTGACTATGATGAGATAATAATGGCACAGGTATAGCACCTGAATCTTCCATAATACTGAGTGATGCCCTGATATAGCGCTCATGCCCTAAACAATGGTATATAGACAGAGCTAGAGAGCGGTCTTACTGTGATGCTCTTCGTTCTACTATATGCCCATCTTCCCTCTAAGCTTAAGCACATTGACTGTAGCTACTGTATAGCAAGACCCTGTCCATAGGCTGAAGAGTAAGCTTATAGCAAACCCAGACACCAGATCTGAGCGATAGCTTCAATTGAGTGGCTACTAAAACTACTGGCAACATCATGGCTTCGTAAACTACAAGTAGCATGTATTCATCGTGCTGCACTATAGCCTATGACTAGGCACGGCCACTACGACAGTATAGAACTACAGCTAGACCATGTTGTCATCGTGCTACGGACTCAAAGAACACTAGCTGCGGTGTCTACTCTCTCGTCTTCTCATACAATCAGCTTTTAGTAAGCTAGTGATCACTTGAAGATGCATGAGCACACTACAGCTACAACTAGAGCTACAGCTAGGCCGTGTTCTACGCGTAGCAGAACAGCAATTGCCTACAGCTACAATATCAGCGCATTCTCATCGCTCTAAGTAAGCTATGATCAATTGAAGCCATAAGAGCACTACAATAATCTAGGACTACAAAAGACCGTGTTGTCATCGTGCTGCGCACTCTGACAACACTAGAACAGTCTGCACTACAGCTACAGCACATTCTCATCGTGCTGCACTCAATGAACGTAGACTATCAATTGCATCTACAGCACTACAATAATCTAGGACTACAGCTAGACCGCGTTCTTTTCGCGCTGCGCACTCAAATAACACTACAACCGTCTGCACTACAACTACAGCACATTCTCATCGTGCTTCGCACTCTGAGAACGCTCAGCTCGGCTGTGTCCCTCATATTCTCATCGTGCTTCGCACTCTGAGAATACTCGGCGACACGCCTCGCCTCGCTAAACACACACTATTACTTAAAGCTGGTTAGGAACAGCCTGTCGAGAAGCATTCAGCGCCTGCTTCACCTCATCAACAGGGTGATTCACTCCCTGAGGAGCAGGGGCCTTGGAAGGCACGCTAGGAAACGAAGGCTCAGGCACGGCAACGGGAACGGCCACGGGCACGGGCACGGCAGCGACCTTGACAGGCTGCACGGGCTCAAACTCGGCAGACACGTTGGAGGCATGGGCGGCGACATTGGCAGGGGTGTTGGCCTTGGCAATGGTGGGAACGCCTCCAGCAGCAGCAGACACGGGCTTGGAGGTGTGCTGGATGGAGGGGTCGATGGTGGAGGAGGCATGAGGGTTGATCTTGTTGGCATCGGCCTCAAGAGGGAAACCTCCTCGGGTCAGACCCAGCTGGTCGGTGATCTTGGACACCTGCTCCTTGACGGTCTTGATGTGGGGACCGGCGGCAGCGTCAATCTGCTTGTGCACCTTGCACAGCTCCTCGTGGACCTTCTCGGAGGCGACATCGATAGTCTGGTCAATGGGCTCCTGGAACTGGAGGTAGACGGGAGGAATGGCAAAGGCCAGAACGGTGGCAGTGAGAGCAAGAGACCAGATGGAGACGACCTTGGTGACGTGGTACAGCACCCAGGCGAACAGAGCGGCGTGGAAGGACGAGTGCAGGTTGTCGGCGTCGAGGTAGCCCTTGACATGGTCAAAAGCGGCCACCACGTTCTTTCCAAGAGCCTGGGCGAACCGGGTGACGGTGGCCTCAGACAGAGGAATGTAAGAAGAGGGCTTGTAGTAGGAGACCAGACCCTGCTTCTGACCGGTGGCCTTGCCGGTGATGAACTCGGTGGCAACTCCCAGACCAATGGCCCAGTACGACAGTCTGAGAGCCAGACGGAACAGGTTGCCGTACTTGGCCAGGTACAAGAGACCGAGAATGGTGACCAGCGACCGGGCCGAGGCAACAGGGTCGATCCAGGTGAAGACTCGGGGGAAATTGAGCTTGGATTTGGTCACGACGGGGTGAGTGGGGTGAGTGGCGGCCTGGTCAGTGCCGGGGGCATGGGCCACAGGAGTGGTAGGGATAGGAGCGGACATGTGTTTTTGTGCAGAGTGTGACAATTTTTTTGTGTGGGCAACAGTTGATGTTGGCTGTTTTTGCCGGATTAGAAACTGACAAGAAGAGGTGTACTGTGGTGGTGTACTGGGGCTATCTCTGAAGTCAAGCTGGAAAAGATGTGTGTGATAAATGTGAGCATGTACAGGTGGGAGGGTAAAGCTTATTATTGGTGCCAAACTTTGTTGCGAGAGGTAATTAGATAGGGGTCAGCTGGGTCACGATGCGAAGCATTGTGACTCAGGTGTTATTAGTGGGTGATATTTGTATAGTCACGTGACTTTCCTCCTTTTTTCTACCACCACTCATAAGACGTCCACTCCACTTCTACTCACACTGTACAGCTTGTTTGTCTTCTGCAATGTGTAGAGTTTAGCAATGTTGTCTGGGCAATGGCAGAGCCACAACGACAAGTGCTGAAAAACCGGCTGAACCGGGCCAAATATGGGGTAGAATGAAAGAGCGGATTTTTCTGATTCTTCCAGTACTTTCAGAATTGCTCTACCACCAGCCAATCGCCAGATATGCTTGAGTCGGAATTTTTTTTTTCGCTCCCATTATACGATCATCGCCACAGCACGGATAAGGAAGTCTTGTACCAAAGTAGAAGAGCAAGCAAAGGTGGGTGAGAGTTTGTAGTCAGATCGCGTGACCGCGGTGCGGTAGAAACGCTTCCACACAGCGTCCAACGCCTAACGCTCATCTCGCTAAGAAATCTCTCACCGCAGCATATGTAAGGCGTCTTTTTAAATTCGAACTCACCCGGAATTATTATACGAGATTGTCCGGGAGTTTATGTGGTGAAGTGCTACAAGAGCTGGTGTATTCTTCTTTGTGTAATTATTGTCTGTGCACTTATCGTCTGTCTGTGTCTGTGCACTCTGCACTTTCACATGTGAGGCACCACTATCTACCTGCCGCATTAGAACCCCACCATGGGTTTCGGGATCGGTTGGTGCCTGTCTTATTATCCCGACGAAAACGACCGACCCGAAAAAGGGGTTGAAAAAATGGCACAAGAAAAATGGCGGAAAAAACACGAAAAAGAAATGAATATAATCGGAAACTCGTGTTAGCCGCGCAATTAGCCAATGCTACACTACTGGCTGACAATAATTAGCAGATATTACGGAGGGTCCAACCTCGGGTTTAACACATGATACATCGCGTGACCTTTTTAAAATACGCCACTGGTTGTGTCAAACGGGGGACATAAAATTGTGTGAGAGATAAGTGGAGGGTACTGGGAAAATGCTAAAGAGTAGGAGAAGGCAATTGGATGATAAAATGGGGTATTTTATTTTCAGCGGTTCCGGGGAATTGAACTGACGACGTTTTGCGGCATGCTCGGGATTCGGTGAATAGTGCTCTGATCGCGAATCCGAGAACAGTAGGTACAAGCTGGTCCGTCAGTCTACCCCCAAAGCCATTAAAATCCTGCAATATCTAAAATTTACTTTAATGATTTCCGCTGGAGTCGAACCCCGAACCTATTTTGTTATCTCCTTTTAACTCCGCGCCAATAAAGTTCTCGGGCAACTCCGTCACGTGCGCACCTTAAGTCCAATTAACTCGATCTAATCGACCTGTCAAACCCCCGCTCAAAGAAAAAAATATGTTGCGAACAGTCCGACAGCTCAGGCCTATTGGCTTTCAAATTCGATCGTGTGAGTATTACGAAACGAGCAATATGTTTCCAATTAACCCTTGCTAACCCAGTTTTGGACATCCGAGTGGCGAAAATCGTTGATGTCAAACCCCACCCCAATGCAGACTCTCTATACATTGGAACTGTCCAGGTAGGTCCTGAACCGACCGATACCAAGCAGTTTTGTTCGGGACTCGTCAAGTTTTACCATCTCCACGAGCTTCAGAACCGAGATATCTGTATAGTCAACAATATGAAGCCGTCCAAGCTAAGAGGAGAGGTGTCTGAAGTGATGGCTTTATGTGCTGAGATTCCCGATGGAGAAAATGGAGAAAATGATATGGTGGAGTTGTTGATTCCCCCAAAGTCTTCTGAGATTGGAGAGCAGCTGAAATTTGAAGGACATGAAGAGGAGATTGCAAAGAGTGTGACTGCCAAGAAGTTTATGAAGTTGGAGGATAGGTTGAGAACTGATTGGGACAGGTTTGTCATGTTGGATGGAAAGTTGTTGAAGAATGGGGTGGGAGAGGGTGTGATGACGGATTTTATTCAGGCGAGAGTTAGATGATGAGCGAAGCGAATCATCTAACAGCGATGACATGAGCGAAGCGAATGTCATCTTGAGTTGTCTAACAGTGTCATTAAGCACTATTCTTGGGACATTTTTTGGAATTTTTTTTTCTTGAAAAAACCAACACTGGCATTCACTTGCCACAAACTCCACTCAATTGTATATATTTAGTTAACGAGACGTATTATTTATACCGCTGTAGCATCGTCCTGTTATCTTCCTGTTATTAAACTATCATGTGGATAAACTCACGAATACGAGATGACAGGATGGAAGAGGAAGGAGTAGGTGTGTGGTTTTTGACACGGTTTTTTACGACACATTTTTTTACTCTGCGCCCGTACACCCCTCACCCAATCATACACTACTTTGGAAGCTGCTGCATGTCCAAAGTAGGTCTGTTTACACGCTAGTTTAGTGTGAGATGACCTACAGGTGGAGATAAATGGGTGTAATGAGGTATAACAGGTGGTCAGGTGGTGTGAATATACAATAAAACAGTAATTTCATACGAGTCACGTGACTTAATGAACTCCATCATGTGACTTTTTGCACTTACAACCCTCTGTTACAGCTCTCAAGGCACCCCTGCCTAGCGTAGACTAACCACCCTGTACTTCTAGCGACTTTATGAACCGTCCATTGTGCTCTTCTCTCTTCACCACCTCATCAAATGAAAATCCAACACCTTTTTCTCCTTGTGGGCTCCGTTTCCGCTCTGTACACTCCTCAGAGAGGGGAGTGTCCTTCCTACTCCTTGCTTCGTCCTGGAGACGGTCTTTTAGCCGAAGAAAAAGCGTGGATTTCCGAACGACAAAAGAAAACCAAACCTGCCTTGAAAAACTTCCTCGACAACCAGAACTACTCTGATTTCGACGTGTCTTCCTTCCTGGATAAAGCAACTCCCAAACTCGCCATTGCCAACTCTGGAGGAGGTCTGAGAGCCACTTTCATGGGTTTAGGAACCATGCAGGCTCTGGACAACCGAACCGAGTCCTCGTCGCTCGCAGGGTACCTTCAAGCCACTGATTACATGTCTGGCTTGTCTGGAGGGTCCTGGTTGGTTGGTTTCCTTGCTGTGAACGATTTCCCCACTTTGGACGAGCTGTATCACGCTTTTGAGGACATTTTCAAGCTTCCTGGGTCGATGGGAACGCTGGGAATGCTCGCAAAGGTCTTGATTGACTCGCTTCAGAAACTCAAGGCCGGTTATCAGACGACTATTACTGATCAGTGGGGCAGACTCGTTTACTTGCTTCTGGGTAATGCTGGACTTTTGAAAGACGATTTCAACTGGTCTGAGCTGCGAAACGTGTCCACCTACATGTCTCACGATATGCCTTTTCCTATTATTCTCGGAACTTCTGTCTTCCCTGGTACTTCTCAAGACGCTGGGCACATTGGCTTCAACAACTCTATTGTCGAGATGACTCCGTACGAGTTTGGAACCTGGGATAAAAATATCAGACAGTTCATCGATATGCAGTATCTCGGTACTGAGATGGAAAACGGAAAACCTGTGGGAAAATGTACCACGAATTTTGATAACGCTGGCTTGCTTATGGGCTTCTCATCTAACATTTTCAATGTCGATATCAGTGTTTTTGGCATTGATGGAATCTTTGGAATTCTCGTGGAAGATGTTCTAAAGCTGCTGGAAATCATCAATGACGCTAGTTACCGTCTAGGAATCGCTCCTAATCCTTACTACAAAATGGACGACCTCCCTTCCAACCAAACCATCTCAAAGGGCTTCCTGGTATGTGATGGAGGTTACGACTTGGAACCTATTCCCATTCTGCCGTTTTTGCAGCCTGAACGGGAGGTGGATGTGGTTATTGCCATGGATCCTTCTCAAGATTCTCCTGAAGGATGGCCTACCGGTGAAGCTATTAGGAACACTATGAAGAAAAGTAACTGGGAGTTTGGAGAGGGTGTTTTTCCTGTTATTCCGGATAATACGACTTTCATTGATCAGAATATGACATCCAGACCCGTCTTCTTTGGTTGTAATACTACTGCTCTGAAGAAGTATGATAATACAGAGAGATACACTCCTGTACTGGTGTATGTTCCCATGCACAATATCACGTGGGCTTCAAACTACTCTACTGGAAAGCTGATTTATACTAAAGAAGAGAGCTACGGAACCGTCAACAACGCTTACAATATGATGACCCGAACTAATCTTACTGAAGACGCAAACTGGGGTAAATGTCTGGGCTGTGCTTCGATTCTGAGAGAGTTGCAGAGACTCAATGAGACAATTCCGGGAGATTGTCAGCAGTGTTTCAGTGATTACTGCTATAACTAGGGTACCGTGTACGCTGGTGTTTGTAACTCAATATATTTTTAATTAATGGTGTGGGAGGGGTGTAAGTGGTACCGTTGGAATGAGAAAAGTCAGCGGAGTTTAATGGTGTAGTTATTGTATATCCACAAGGTCTCTAGTGTCTTCTAACTGCGATAATTGTTGCAGAATGCATACGATACTGAATGGCAGGTTCCAAGGGTTAATAGAGAAGATCATAGGCCATATGACGCTAATTGAAGGTCACGTGACATGGAAAATTCATGTTTTGAACTACCTGGCACTCTGAGTATGATACTGACTGTTCTGTATAGTGTGGTGTTGTAAGGCATTCCATAAGCTGACATTAACATCATACAAATGACAGGTCAAGTCCCAACTGTAAAGCCGGAGTTATAATGACCGGCTTTAAACAGATCGGAATTATAATGGGACGCTGATAAAGGTACTGATGAGTGTTTCGTACTGGCTTGAAAATCATGCTACGGGAATTTCAAGACATGCGTCGCACTCTACGAGAGTAGGGGATTCCAATGGTAGTGTCAGATTGCAGTTTTAGTAGATGTAGCGACCCTGGTATTGTGCTTTTGTATGCTCTTATCCTATCAATGTAAATGAACATTTACTTGAACCTGACCTTAAAGAGCTACACCCTCTGAAGACCATGACAGCACAACCATACACTTATTTCACTGCCTGAACATTCTGGATACTTTCAACCAACGTTATACACCCCTACAAGATGTTCCATATTAGATGGTTCGTGTTTTTTTTTTTTTTTTTTTTTTTTTTTTTTTT